>LTAE01001005.1:39700-86756 GCA_001647135.1 Pontederia paniculata | reverse complement strand
TCTCTCTCTCTCTCTCTCTCTCTCTCTCTCTCTCTCTCTCATTCTTGGTGAATTAGAGGTGAGCAGTTCGGAGGAAGAAGAAAACATATCATGAGCGAGAAATTCGAAGAATAGGAGAAGACGAGAAAGAAGATGATCAGTCAACGAAAATTAAGGAGGAACAACTTTAAAGTTTCTTTATGTGTATGATAGGATAATGGAATTTATTTTATGAAAATTGAAAGTAAATTAGGGTGGTAATACTTGTTGTAATGAAGCACAAGTTATACGGGCTTTTAGTCTACTTCGAGATGAAGATGAAAAGTTGCAATCGGGCATCGGCAACATGAAGGCCGAACATGGATCGTGTCCTAACCGACATGGTCCTTTCGATGCTACGGGAATAGCGACGTTGCTTAGGATGCAGTTTGTGTCCCTCTTATAGCACTGGAGCAGGCCGGGTAACAGATTGTGTCGCCTCTCGACGCAGACCGTATTCCCCGGATTGAAGACGGTGTCATTACAACTCAAACCCTAACCCTGACATGGGTCGTGTTATTTTTCAGCCCAAGTCGTGTCAATGATGGTAAAAGCAGAAGACCTAAACCCTAAAACAATTGAGTCGCCTCGGCACGGTCCATACAACATTATGGAGGAAAAAGCTAGACACGAATTACATTGCAAGTAACGCAAGCCATTTTTCGATGACATGGACTCCATAAGTGAATCTCGGAATATGGACTGTGTCACCCTAAATCGGCCGCGTTGAACTTGAAGTTGCCCTAATGCAAACCTGTTATGTCCTCGCAATCGTTGGTCGTGCACAATTCTAACATGGGTCGTGTGTTTCTCTATAATTGATAGATAGTAATCTCATTATCATATATTTATTATGTTTATTGATTTATCATGTTATTTGATCTAAAGATGGTTGCATGAATCATAATTTAGAAATGAGATTATGTTCGACGTTTATTTATGTATTAAAATGAATTCACGTGATTGAACATATATGTGAAGGGTATGAGTTGATTTTCGATGAATTGTTAATGGATCCCAGAAGTAGGGTATTGCCAATTCCTTCGTGGACTGAAGGATCATTCGAGGACTAGTGCTAGTACATTCCGGTATAGATGGAACCCATCAATGAGAGAAGAATAGATTCCCCGTTTGGTAGTATAAAAGCAAGTTCGAACTACATGAGACATTGGGGTGGGGAAGGAATGATTTAGCGAAATTGGTTGTTTGAAGATCTGATCAACTGTTAGCATATATATTCACGAGTGAAAAATGAAAAATGTCCGCCAACGCTGAGTTGTTGGGAAAGGAGATTCGGATTGGACCAAATAGTGCAATGCAATTATAAAGTTTTGCCTTCCTCCATCTCGTTGTACGGAGTAGAATGTTTGGGGAAGTTACCACTGAAGTTATGCTTTAGGAGGGTACCTTCGAGGACTAGTGCTAATTTCATCAAGGATTGAGAGTCCTTTAGGGATTAGTGTTTATTTTTATCGTATTAGATAGAGACCTCAAGACCTAGTTAGTGTTATTTGCGTCAAAATTAAATTAACGACATTCATAATTGATAAAAATTAATTATTAATTATAATAATTGAACAACTTAAAATAAGATAAATAGAAAAAAATTGAAGTGATTCAAAATAAAGTATTTGATTGAGCTTCAACATATTGAACGTAACAGTTTAATATGCAATTAATGTTCTTGACATTAATGGATCACTAATAATAACAAGAACTGCAAAGTAACGAACGATCTGGAAATGAAAAAAAAACAATGAAAAAAAAAATGTAAGCTAAAATAAAATTATTAATCATGAAATTAATTTTCTTTATTATATTTATTATCTTTACATATTAGACTTTTATGATTCATAAATATGACATATGTGATAGATGGAGACGTTCTGATGTGATGGCTTGCATATAATTAATATAAATAAGGTTAAATATACTTTATATTCAAATTTAGTGAACTTTACTTAGTCATATTTTTTAATTTATCCGGTCAAATTAATATAATATTTTATTTAATTAGACTATTAAATAAAATTTTATTTTAAAATATTGACTTATGCACGATGCATCAATGATGTTAACCCGCCAAGAATATTTGTCAAATGAAGACGTGTTTTTTTTCGGTGCGTTATAGATTTGTTAAAGGTTCACGCAAGACGATTTGATTCTTTGAGCTTTGAAGTAGATTTTCGAAATTTCCACTAATTGAGGCTGCAAGAAACTCGAGTCGATGTTAAACTCGATTGTACCAAAATAAAGTTCAAACTATTATTTGATTATTTCATTGTTATAAAATCAAAACAACGTAAGAATATATAAAACAAAAATAACTGTCAAGTGGGACTCGGAATTTTCGCCTCTAATCACCACTTAAAAATATTATTGTACATGATAATAATATTTTATAAGCCAATAAAAAATATCAATCAAAACCGCAGATGAATTGAGAAACGAGTTATCCCAGTAAATGACAAATTATCCTTTTGAAATTCGCGCCACTTAAACAAGAATTTTTAGATTTGTCACTCTAGTCTAATCTCATCCAAAATTTTATTAATTTAAAATTAATAATTATAAAATATTAATTTTTACCTCTAGCTCTTAATATAGAATGTTAAAAAAAAAGAAAAATGAAGGTGCTCCCTACTCATGCCACCTATATTTTCAATCCTAGGATATTTAATCTATGGAGGACAGATTTAGAGGAGAAAAAAATAGAAAAGAGAAAGTCTAACATCCACCATAGATTTAATATTCTACGATTAAAATTGTAGATAAGACACAATATTTTATAAGTATTAAGAAAATATTACTTTTATCATTACTTTATTTTGTTATATTTTCAAAGTGTTTGTTGTATTAAGAAAGTAAAAGTAAAATGATATTTTGTAATGATTAAAAAATCAAGTAACAGACGTGAATGATAAATTAAAATAAATTTAGATATTAAAATTTATAATTTAAGATTAAGATAAAAAAAAGTTATAATTGAGAATGCGTTAAAAAATAATCTCAACGATGTATTTGAATAACTCTATTATTTAAGGATTTCAAAAAATTCTTATGAGAATTTTGGACTCCTTTGTTTAATTATGTCATATTTAAAAATATACTTAATAATATAACATTCTCGTCGTAATGAGATTCCTATGATCTATAAGAATCTCATTCTCTTTAATATTCGTGTCAATCTAATATTATTAATTTAATATTTATGTTTAAAACAAATATATTTTTTCTTTAACTTCATCAAACTAAACCAAACGTCATAATCCTATTTTCCAAAAAATATAATTAGCATAAAATAGATTTTTAGACATTCAAACATTCCTAAATATTATAAAGTATGAACTAAACATAACCCAAGGTTATTCTCGCATTCCACACCAAAATCATATAAAAAAAAAGCCCGTGGAGAAGCGATACCATAATTGCATTAATATATCATAATCCGAAGGCAAAAAAGCAAAATATCTTTAAATGTTCATCACGCTTGAGGAGAAATATTTATCCAAGTAAAAATAAACAAACAAAAACGAAACAAAGAAAAATGGGTGGAGGGTTTGTGGTAATAAAAAAACAGTCTCTAAGGAAGAATGAAAATGAGAGGAGAAAAAGGCGCTCAATGAGATTGAACGATTCAATATAACAGCTTTTTCACATTAATCAAACATTCTTAAGGCTTAAGCTCTTAAAAGTTGCACAAGTGAAACAAGAAAGAACATTATGTGCTTGTTACCCTTTTCATAGATACAGATCTAGATGGACACAAGGAGTCCAAAATGTCTTCACAGGAAATCCGATGCTTGGAGTTGGAGTGCCTTCCACGATCATCTTTCCTTTCATGAACCTCTTTCAAATAAAGAGGAATGTCCCCTGTTCTTTCACTACTACTGATGCCTTCCAATGTTTCTCCACCTCCCGTATCCAGTTTAGTTTTCCAGCTAATGCCTAGTGTATCAGCTTGATCAGCAAACAAGACCTTCGACGCCGAGGAACAACAGATATCTTTGTAGGTGTCATACTTCGCAGCTCGAGTTTTGCCACCTTCCAATAGTTTTGTCAAAGGATGCAACACCGATATTGGATCATCATTTTTCTCCAAAGTCTCCTTCAAAGTCAGGAAGTCATTCACCATTTTCCCATTGCTAAACTGAATTAGAGCAGCAGTTGAATCAAGAAAAAACATTGATGTAATTGAATGTAGACCAAAAATTTTACAGATGCACTCCTTTATATCCTTTGACTTGAACTTCGATGGAAAACCCCATAGAATAACAATGTTGTCAAATACCACTGGAGGATATTTATGTTTGTATCCAGATTCTGGACTCTCGGTACCAGTACTTAAATTAACCACTGTCCCACTGTTCCAGCTTGGATACAAGAAATTCACATAGTTTTTTAGCTTATCATTTATAGCCAGATTAGTTACAGATGAATGGATCTCAAATTTGACACCCAAATGACTGCAGGCCTGAGCAAACACACATCCAGTCATAAAAGCATCATATCCTGCTTCATGCTTGGCACCAGAGTTAAAGCTAGATGAGCTGCAGAAAATGACAACTTGGAGTTCAGAGTCATTATCATTACAAATGGGAATTCACATGGTTTACTCCATTTACACAAGAAAGAAGTAAAAAGACCTAGTTCCTGAAACAAAACTAAAGAAATGATATGAAATAAAGCTTAAAACTATGTTTTGCTGATAAAAGTGTAAATGCATACCCAGTTTCATCTCCTTGAACTTCGACTTTCACGAAGGAATTAGAACTGAAACTTGGTGATGATAATGATACATTTGGGCATAAAACAGAGAAAGCAGAAGATAATGACTTGCTACTCCTCCTCATTAGAAAATTAAGTGCTTGGCTCGAGTTTAAAAGATGCTTGGTGTCAATAATATCTGGAAATAACTTATGCACGCCTAATACAAAATCCACCATGGAAGAGGGTAAAGGACCAATAAATTTGTTATAGACATGAGCAAGATCTGTTGAACACAAAACAAGCAATTAATCAGCAAACTGCAGTAAATCATGAAAAGAATAATGCGAAGAGAACACATACCTAGGAAGCAATTGTGGCCAACAATTAGTTTTTCTTCTGAAGCAAGAAGATCAATAACATGACGAAACCCCACTGCACAATTCACCCTTGCTTCTACAGTTCTCATTACATCTTCCTTTAACTCTCTCTGACACCAAAAAATAAAAGAAACGAACCTCAGCATGCTCTTTTCTTTTGCTGAGAAACCTTAGCACACTAATACACATGCACTTAAGCACATAGGATCTCTTTCCTTTTCATTTTCTCAATGTAAGACAGATTATAAAGTCATTATCTATGTGGTCAAAATCAAATTTTAGGAATGAGCTCATTGGTGTGTAAGAAGAACATTTAACAAAGTGTAAAGCTTTTAACCCCATTGATTCTATTAAAGAAAATCCCTCTCCATCAGCAGTGTAAGAAGATTTAAATGAACAAGATAAACAAATAAACATCAGCTACACAAATTATTAAGGATACTTGAATGATGTAATCTGTATGTATGTGACGAACAAGAGATGTATATGAGGGAATAGCTCTTCAATTTGACTTCACATATTACATATGTCATATGAGCAATGTGGACTGTTCATGTCCAGTAAGATTAGTTGATTTACTGACAATCAAAAACTACAAGTAACCAATAGGGTGGGGTGGAGTGGTAAGGAGCTCCTCCCCGCTTAAAGGAGGTCTCGAGTTCGAGCCTCCTAAATGCAGTAATTCCCCATTGGGAGCTTCACCCACCAAAGTCAGGTGACCGAACCGGGGTGACATAGATTAGTCGGGTGCTAGTAGCCCCGGATACTATGGGGCAACCCAAAAAAAGAAACTACAAGTAGACTCAAAGTTCATTAACTAGAAGGCCATACAACTCTAGCTTTCGATGAACTCAGTTAAATGACAAAAAAATGTCCTATTTGCAACAATGTTAATTATATCTTTCAACGAACTCAGGATTGTTGAGTATGCCTCATCAAGCTGAAGACTGTTCAAGAAAATGTTGCATATATGTATCAAAGCAAAAAAGTTCCTTGCAAATGGTGATTCATTACCAAAAGAGATTCCTTGTCCTCCTTTCTGTCTATGTAAACTACTCTGCTCTGTCGCGAACCATTTTCATCTGTGCGAATAAAAATCAGGTCTTTGAAGTGCTTTCTTATGATCTGCAAAAAAAAGAACAAAATCATAACAGGAAAAAGAGTTCATAATTTATTACGATACAAATTTTATGTCAACTTCATTGGTAAAAATAAAAACAAAAAATTACAAGCATAACCTACAGAAAAGCACGCAATCTTAAAGTTTTGTGCTTTGTGGACAGCATTGCCAAGATTCATGCTTCAGACAATCAATGTATGGTCCCCATACAGAGTTTCCCAGTACCACTAAACAGAGTATGATTGGATAAATTGGCATTGAAGAAATCAACAGATTTTTTCTGGAACCTAACACCAGGTAACTGTTCATTTATGCTTCTCACACTGAAATAATGCCCCCCCTAGTAGTAACTGCAGGCAAAAGCATTTTGGCACAAAACCCATTATGCATAAAGGTATACACATATGCACAGAAATATGTGACTCCCTCTACCAGTGGAATCTTTCAACTTTATTAGTGCAGTATGATTAAATGATGCAGATTATTTAAATTGATATAGTGCTTACAAACAATTCTGAAGTTAATCCTCCATAATAGTCCAAAATGTCATTGAGAACTTCAAAGTTACAAACATCAGATGGACTCAAAAATAAATGAATGTTTCTCCAAAGAATCAGGTCAGTTACAAAGCAAAAGCATTATCCCCTATAGAATTTTGACACTTACCCAATTACCAGACAAGTCCCCAAATCACAAGTCAACACGATATAGATACACGCAAAAAAAAACATCTACATGTATAAGATCAGTAAGACATAAAGTAGAAATTCAGAAAGCACCCTCCATCGAAGAGGAAACTCAGAAACAATAGCAACAGCTATTAAGGTTCAGATCAACAGAACAGAGAAACTAAAAAAGAAAAAGAATCTGCAACCAAAATCTAATAAATTTTAATTCAGAAGTAGATGAAACTAAAAACTGAAAAATGAAAAGGGTCAACCAAAAATTTGAAGCTGCACATATCTAGAGAGCATCCTATCCCACTTATCCCACACATAGCAAGTAAAAGAATTTATTCTTCAAACTAAGTTCAGAGGCTTATACATGTAAAAAAAATGTTTGAGAGCACCATAGTAATAATTACCAATTCAATCAGTTTCAGCTGGCGGGAACTGAATCCATTCAGTGTGAGAGCTGGGTGCAATCTAAAGAATGTTGTTTGAAAATGTGTAGCGCCATTACCAGGGCGTTCTTCAAAACTGCAAACTTTATCCGGATTCCAAATTATGGCATTGCGCCATTCGTGAAATTTGTTCCTCATCCTTTCAGTGAAAAGAATGTCAAAAGTATTTGACATAGGCACTTCTATGTGATTTTCCAGGTTACAGAAGGAATTAGTCAATCCTTCCACATGTGATGAAGACAAGTATTTTAAAGCTTCTGCCTCTTGAGTTCTGGATAAATAAGATATTCCTGAGATTACCAAATGATGTAAATACATAAATAATAAAGAGTCACAATTCGTCGATGGCAATGACTCAACGAAAACTATTAATGCATATGAATGCAATTTACTTATGAATGCTGGTTTTGAAAAGAACAAACTCCAAGTCCTGCTCATTGGCATCCCTATTCTGAGGTGTTCAGATAAGATAAGAATATATAAACAGAACTGTATATAAGATAAATAACTGAAGATTGAGAAAGCACCTTCATGTATGCATGCATTGAAGTCAAATTGGTATTTGGCAAGGAAGTCCATGGATGTTGTCTGACATAGGAAATCATATCGAGGCCCGTGATGTGGAAGCTCTTTTCGAGGAAATATATAAAAGTTATGCCTGTAAACCAAGTGAACTAGAAAGCAATCATATTTAAGAAAGTATAATTCAATTTTTAACAAGAAAGAAACAAAAAAGAGCAACGCATTCAGAGCTGTCTCGTTCCAATTTTCATCATCACCCTGAGCCTCCATTTTATCTATGTTGTAGCAGGTATGGTCGCTTGGAAGCAGGATGTCAAAAATACCATAAAATAGGAAATCCGGAGCAGAATAAAAAGGCCAGCAACAAAAATAATCAAGAAGGAGAAAAAAAAAGACAGGAACAGCAAGTATCAAAAACCTTTCTTTTCAGTTACAGGTTTACACCAAATACCAAAAGCTTTGATCTATAGTGATGTTCAAAATAACGTAATCAATTCGTTGTCATTTATAAGTTTTGAAATTATCTTCCAAATGGTGCACTCCAAAACCTGATCAAAATAACAAGAAGGCATATAGAAGCAAAGGAAAGAGGAATCCTTGAAGACTCTTTTCCGCTTCGAATGTACGAGGAAAATAGTTCTAAGTTGCAAAAGAATCTTTAAGCACTAAAGAACAGGACCTCAATCCGGAGCTCCATTTTAAAATAAATACTTCTTTTATCTACGAGTGAAAGGCGAAGACAAACAAAATTATTTCTCGTTTGTGATGAATTGAACAGAGAAAGAAACTTTAAATAAAAACACAAAGAAACCCTAGAGACAACGAATAGGCTCACGGAACTCACGGGTGGGCGATGAAGACACCCTTCGCGGGCTCCCAGCGGAAGGGGCACACTCCGAACTGCACGACGGCGAACTTCTCGGCGGAGTCCTTCACCTTGAGGTACCGGACGTCAGAGCGATCGAACTCGAAGGAATCCCTCCATGGGGCACTCGTCACGCCGGTCATCTCGAGATCCACGGCGACGAAGTCCGCCTCCCGCACCCGGACGCGAAGGTCTTCCAGCGCCGGTTCGAAGTTGGACCTCGTCACCTTCTTTACGGCCACTCCGCCGCGGGGGGAGGAGGATGAGGTGGTGGAGGAGGAGGAGGAGAAGAAAAGGTGACTGTGGAGAGGAGGAAGGCGCGATGTTGCTCGGACTACGGTCTGAAGGCGGCGGCGAAGCAGCCATCTTCCCGTCATCTCTGCTTCGTTTGCCCTCCTATGCGATCGAGGAAGACGATACCTTTTGCAATGTCGAGTTCAAAGCCATGAGGCGGCGCCGGCTACCAGCACCTCACCTGAGACCACCATTTCGCATACCACATCAGTCCCTCCGAGTCATGTTTGCATCTACAAATGAGAAATGGCAATACAGTATTATTAAATATTATAATAATTATTATTATTCAGTTATTTATTTTTATTAATTAAATAATGAAGGTAATCGAAATCAGTCAGTCACGGATTCACGAGGATGATCGTCGTTAAATTATTTTTCTTGTTCAATTAATTAGATCATCATTTATTCCAGATTGTTGAACCCATAATATATATAGTTTATTAAGACATTATTAAACAATTGAGTATCATATATATCATTAAATACCTGAAAAAAAACAGTATGAAATATTTGAAGTTCAAAAGAAAAAAATTACAGAATATTATGTAAAATTGTTACTTTTATGTTATATATTGCATTATAATTTAAAATAAAAAATACAGTTCATGAAGATTGGACGACATGTTTTTATGTTGTAAAACACATAACTGGGTGCAGATATTCCCCAGTACTAATTATTTTTTTAATGTATTAAAAAATTAATATATATTTAGTCGTATTTTTCTATTCAATTTAAATAAATTGGTATGATCTAAAAGTATAAAGCATAATTAAAACATATTTTAAAGTTATATAACACGCATAGAAAAGAAAAGTATCATGCACTTACATTGCACGAAAATTACTAATCATTTTTAATAAATTTTCGTTGACCTAGCTTTTTGTTTTGACTTTAAACCAAAAAATGTTAATATAAAATTAGCTACTATTTTTTTTTGGTTCATATGATCTCCTTAACCCCTAGTTAAATATAACTTTTATTTATCAACTTATTATTATTATTGTTATTAATAAAAGTAGTAAAGTCAATTGAAATTATCTAACTCAAATATCTAAATTCTAACAAAAAAGTATAGAATAATAATTAAAATCATTATCCCACTCTAAGGTTTCTTCAAATTCAACTCAACTCGAAATTCTATTAAATTCATTCATTTTTTCATTAAGTCATGTCAAGTTGGATTGATGATAATTCAATTCTCGAATATAATCCAATTCAATATGGTTCGGATGGGGATAGTTAGATTATCCTATTGATTTTTTTCTTTTCTTTCATAATATTCAATATTATTTTTTTGAAAAAAATATTTTTGTAATATTTAAAATATTTCTCAAACATAATAAATATAAATTATATATATATATATATATATATTTTAAGTTTGAAATAAAATTATCTAATTTCAAATAAAAATAATTGTTTGATCAGTGGGTCAAATCGAATTGATCATATTCGAAAATTTAAAACTTAACACCTATCCATTGATCGAATTGTGTTTGGTCGGTTTGGATTTAACCCGATCAAGAACTCGAACTAAGCCTATTGAGTTCGGGCTTTATGTAATGAACCTACCTATCCAACTCAATTTTCTTAATGCAAATAATTAAACTTTAACATGAAACAATAATATAAAATTATTTTATAGGATTGAAATAAAAAAATAAGATATGAGGATTTATATTGAATCTTCAAAGTAAATATTTTACGTAGATAATTATTTATATTCATAATTTTGTGCCAAAAATTCTTAATTTATTTTAATATGCGAGACACGACTTTAAAAAAATAAGGTGGAGCTCAAACTTTTTGTGTGAGGCTATGTACTACTAAAATTTCTTGGTTGCATCTTAATTCACCACTTCTATAAGAGTTTTAAGTAACATGCATCCAAGTGTATGCTTCATATCACTTTTGATATGTAGGCTCACAAAACTTAGTTTTTTTTTTTGAAATAGAAATGCTTAGATTACGTTGTGAAATTTAGAGAATCCGAATACAAAAAATTGAGGAGTCCCTGAGGGGGGTATTCCTCCCAAAAAGAGTCGCAACGCGACTGTCTACCAAAAGTAGCTAAGTAGTCTCCGCAGTGTTTGCATTACGACTAATATGTGAACATTTAAAGTTAACAATCGATGATATAAATTTCCAAATGTCTTCAAAAGTACTACGCAATCACCGAGGAGGAGCTGCAGTTCCGTTGATAATCCTGATTGCTACGATAGAATCTGCTTCGAGATGTATATTCTGAATGCCTAATTTTATGCAATGAGCGAGACCTAGCTTAATGCCCCATACTTCAGCTTCTAAGACTGAATTGAAACGCCGAGTAATTGCACCTGCATAAATGAAAGAGTTGTTAGCAGATCTAACTATGTAGCCTGCCCCCCCAGCTTCAGTTTCCCCTGTAAACGAACCATCTGAGTTCATTTTGAACCAGGACTGAATTGGAGGCTCCCAATGGGCCATTCTATGGCACACTGGGGGGGTGTGAAGACCCTCAGATATGTGGGGTTTATATAATTCATTATAGCTAGCTATCACTCGAGACCATACCACAGTAGGGGTTGCATGGCTAGAACGGAAATGGGCATCATTACGTGAATTCCAGATTCCCCATAAGGATAAAGCAAAGAGAGTTAGAAATTTAGGTTTTGATTCAGCATCCATATTATCTCCTTCCAATACCCAGTCTCCCATTGACCAAGAGTGCATAAAGGAAAATTGATAGTTTGTGTTAGTCTGTAGTAGATTCCAGACTTGTGAAGCAAAGGAGCATTCGAAAAATAGATGGCTATTTGTTTCAACAGAGGTACCACATAAAGTACAATTAGGAATTATGGAGGAGTTAAATCTAGCAAGCATGTCTTGAGTAGGCAGTTTATTATGAGATAGCTTCCACAGAAAAATATGAATTTTTGGGGGAACCTTTAATTTCCATATCACCTTCCAGCCATGCCATCCTGCAAACTGCGGCGGGTCAGAGGGCCTGCTAATAAATCTATAAACTGATTTTGCTGTGGGTATACCAGAAGGTTCTGGAGCCCAAACCCACTGATCATCATAGGGTGCAACAGGCAGATTTATGGATAAAATTTTATCAACTAAGCATGGAGCAAACAAATGTCTAAGCATGTCAGAATTCCAAACAGAGTATTGAATCATATCAGCAACCATTAGAGAGGATAATTGTGACTGAACATTAACGAAAGTAGGCATAAAGCAGATAGGAGTATTGAATAGCCATGGGTCCTTGTAAGCATTTGTGTTATTGCCACTGCCTATTTGTTTTCTGAGCCCCAGTTTGATAAGGTCCAGTGTCTGCAAGATTAGCCTCCAACACCATGATCCACTTGAGTTTGAGAGGGATGATATGAACCAGGGATGAGGAGATACATATTTATTGATTACTAAAGACACAAAAGGGTCATGATGCTTGTTTAGAATGGAGAACACCCTTTTGGCTAATAGTGCAGTCCTAATATGATGTAGATTTCTGATTCCTAATCCCCCATTCTGTTTGTCTAACTGTACTGTATTCCATCCAATTAAATGCAGACTATGCTTTTTCCCTGAGGACCATAGAAAACCTCTCGATATTTTCTCCAGTGATTCAATAAAACCAGCTGATATATACACAGATCCCAGTGTGTAGTTTGGCATAGAGCTTAAGGTTGATTTTATCAGAATAGTTTTCCCAGCTTGTGTTAAGGTTTTCATTTTCCAGCCAGCTAATTTACTTTGTATTTTATCAGTTATATGAGTCAGGGTGGTTCTGGGGAGGTATTTGTATGATATTGGGGTCCCTAGGTACATGAAAGGAAAGGTACCTATGTCAATTTTTAATATGTTTTTTATCCCAGTTCTTCTGCTACCATTAAACTTTGGTGGAAGATAAATAGCAGATTTTTGTGTGTTAATTTTTTGATTGGTTAAAGCTAGGTATTTATCAAAAACTACTTTTATTCTTTTACAATTCAGGGATGTAGCTGCCATACAAACTAGTAAGTCATCTGCATAAAAAAGGTGGCTAATTGACATGGACCCTGAGTTGAAAGGCTTTATTTTTCCTGATACAATTTCCTGGTTCAATAAGGATGAGAATACCTGGGATACCAGAATAAAGAGATATGGAGATAAGGGATCACCTTGTCTAATTCCTTTGTTGCTTTTAAAGTAAGGGGATAAGGATCCATTGATACAACAGGTAAAGATGGGAGATTGTATACAAGCATTTATCCAATTAATGAATTTTGGTGGGAAGTTCATGAGATTTAGCACATTTATAATTGCTTCCCAAGATACTCTATCAAAAGCCTTTTCCATGTCAGCCTTAAGTATGAGGTATTTCTTTCTGCTTTTAGTCATGGAATGTGCAATTTCTTGTGCCAGGAAAAGGTTATCTTGTATAGATCTATTTGCTACAAAAGCAGATTGTGCTTTATCAATAAGGTCAGGCAGGGTTGGCTTTAATCTGTTTGCTAAGATCTTGGCTATTGCTCTGTAGGTAACATTACAAAGTGATATAGGTCTATAGTCAGTTACAAGTTTAGGATTTTGTTTTTTTTTTAATGAAGGTAATTGATGTTTTGGTGTACTCATGAGGTAACTGTCCTGATTGAAAAAAATTGCAAGATTTCTTGGGTTATGTCTTGCCCAATAATGTCCCAATAGTTTCAAAAAAATTCACATGTGAAACCATCTGGTCCTCGGGCTTTTCCATAGGCCATGTTCCATAAATTGTTTTTGATTTCTTGAGCAGTGATTGGTGATATTAGAGTAGCAGTCCATGAGTTGTTTAAGGAAGGAAGAGAAGGCCAATTAGATAGTGGTACAGGGGTTTGGGAGTCTGAGGCCCATAATGAGGTATAGTGTTTTACAAACATTTATTTGATATCCTCATCTTCAGTTGCTATATTACCCTCATTATCCTCAATTCTATTAATATGATTTCTTCTATTTCTAATTATTGTACTTAGGTGGAAAAAAATTGCGTTTTTATCTCCCTCATTTATCCAACTAACCCTGGATTTAGACCACCACTTAACACTAATTTGTCTTAGATAAGCAGCATGTTGGTTGTACAGGGTCCTAAGTTTCTTTAATTCCTCATCAGACAGTCCATGATTTTCATCTTTGAGTTCAAGTTTAGTAATGTCTTGTTTAGAATTTTGTGCTCTAGTTTCAAGCCTTCCTAGTTCATTTCGATTCCACCTTAGTGTCTGCTCCTTAATTTTATTTAAAGAGTCATTAATAGATTGCCCTCTCCTTCTTGTTTTCCACAGGTTTTCTACTATGTCCTTCGGTTCTTTATATTCAAACCAAAAATGTTCATATCTAAATGGCCTAGGTTTATGCAAGTTACTGTTTGTGTTGAGAAGGATTGGGGCATGATCTGAAGTGCCCCTGTTAAGTGAGTGTAAGGTTAGGTTTGGGAATCTAGTTGCCCAGTGATGGTTTATCATTGCTCTATCTAACCTACAGTGAATCCTGGCTAGACCTTTCCTGCTATTGCACCATGTGTATTGTGTGCCAACTAAAGGTAGATCTATTAAGCCTTGATCTTGAATGAAGTCACGAAAGATCTTGACAGACTTTGTTAGTTTAAAAGGAGTACCACCTCTTTTGTCATTTGGACTAATAATGCAATTCATGTCACCCGCAATAATCCAAGGTATACCGTCAAGGTTTAAAGATGCAAGCATTTGCCATAATTTATTCCTATTTAAGGGAATATTACTAGCATAAATAGCAGTTAGCATGAAGGAGAATCTTTTGATGGAGACAATAGCATGGAAGCATTGAGAGGAAGGGTTAATTGATGTTACCATGGCCCCTCTACAATTCCATATGAGGATTTTTATCATGTTCTAAAATTTTTTAGGAGGAGGCAGCTACCTCAGTAGCCTGAACCTGCATAGCCATGGTAGACTGATCAGAAGAAGAATGATTTTGTAAAGAAGCCTTACCTTTCGTTTTACTATTTTTCTTTTTCCTTGCACTTAGCGAAGGAGACGGAGGTGAGAAACGCTCAGCAGCTTTCCTGTTGCGTTTAACCTCTACTCTTGGTTCTGGAAGTAGGTCAGCATCCGACTCTTCCTCTTCGTCTTCCGATGAGGGTGTGTCATCTGCTGATCTTGAAACATTGAATCACTCCGTCATCTGAGCAACAAGTTGAGCATGCTCCAAGGAGGGAGGCTGGTTTTCCTTAGTGGCCCGCCGAGAAGGAGATCTGAGAGGGGAGGCAGCAAGAGGAGAAGAGAGAGGAGGAAAGGCAATATTATCAAGCGCAGGAGAAGTGAGTGCCGTTTGATTTAGTTTAGTCATGTGCGGGGAGCCACGTGGAGTGATCTGGGGAGCTTCGAGTGTATCGAGCACGTGACTATCCTCGAGGTTCGCGTCATTAGGGTTTCTCCAAACCTGTTGGCTTGTACCGCCACGAAGAGAGCTTTCTAAAGGGGAAAGAGCCGTTGGATGAGTCCTAAGCGTCTGATTAGCAGATGCTAAATCCTGACGGTGTAGATCTTCAACGGCAGAGGCATCCGGTCGATCCTGGACCGGTTTGGGTCGCCAATGAACCGATCTTGTTACAGGATGGAGGCTTTCTTCACGTGGGTTCCCGGCGTTGCCATCCTTTACAGAGGCCATCGCCGGAATCAGACTCCGTGGATTGGAAGACCGCAGCCATGTTCCGTATAGCAGGAGACCGTCTTTACCCGCCGGCAGGAGACCTTCAGAGCACTTCCTCTCCGGGCAACTATCCAAATGGTGCCCAAAATGACCACAGTTGAAACAGAACATCGGAATATTTTCATAAGTAACCCGCTGAAAGAAACGAGAACCGTTAGGAAGACGAATCCATGTACCTTGTTTGATAGGAGCCGCAAGGTCTAATTCAATACAAACTCTAGCAAAACGCAATTTTTCACCATTTATTGTATAATCGTCCATCTTTAGAGGAGTACCAAAGATAGATGCAATACGGAATATAGTTTCAGAGTTTCCAAGTTCGAAAGAAAGACCCGGGAGTTGAATCCATACAGGGGTAGTAGATAAATGATCATCATAGGGGCGAAAGAAAGATTTTTCTTGGGTCACGTTTAGGAGATTACCTTCATAGTTCCAGGGATTTTTGGTTAAGACGCCTAACCTGTCCGCTTCACAGCCAAATCGGAAGAGAAGATATTGATTTCCCAGCTCTACTACCTTCAAAGGGGAGGTCAAGTTCCAGAGCTTCGGAAGGTTGATCTTCAGCTTTTCAACCGCAGATTCGTTCCCCAAGAATCTACTCATAAGACAGCTTCGCAACTCCTCCGATCTTTGCGCAATTTCTTCCTCACTGATGATGACCTCATCTGTAGATGCTTCTTGTATCGCCTGGAGTCTTTGCTTGGAGATTTGGGAAGAGGTTTGTTGAGCAGCACGACTATTTTTAACAATTTCTGACCAGGTTTTTCCCCCTGCGAGAGAAGAGGGAGTAGGGAGCAGAGGAGGTAGAGCTTGAGAGGAAGTGAGTGTAGCAGAAGAGAGGGGATTAGGGTTTTGTGGAGGAGGCAGGGAAGGAGGAGCGGGGTCGGGAGGGTCTCCCATAGCGACTGGTTGTTACTTTTCGACCACTCACACACACAAAACTTAGTTGACACTCATATTTTATGTGTGAGGCTATAAGGTGCAATCAAGAAGATTTCTTGAAAAAGAGTTTAATTAATATGCTGTCAAGAAATGCATGCTCCACCTCAATTTAAGTAAATGAGACCAAATTTCTTGACTGAGTATTATTTAAACTCATCTAAAAGAAGCTATGTAAGGTACAACCAAGAAATTTTCTTTGCTACTTACAACCTCAGATATAAAGTGTGAGATCCACCTCACTTTTTTAAGTTGTGTGAGTCTCATGTATTAAAAAGTGAGGTGGAGCGTACACTTTATGTGTGAGACTACACGACGCAGTAAAAAAATTATTAACTCCATATTACTAATATTTTTAGAAAAAAAAGTTAAGTAAGGCACATAAAAAAAATAAAGTAAGGATTCCACCTTACAACCTCACACATAAAATTGTAGATTTCACCTCACTTTTTAAAGTTGTGTGACCTCATATATTAAAAAGTGAGGTGGAACCCACACTTGAGAATGCATGGTGTAACTAAAAAATCTTGGTTATATATTACTTAAACTTAACTTAAAATTTGACAAAAATCAATCGACATACTAAACACATAATCCGAAAGCAATGACTTTCAACATAAAATCCATTAATCAAGTCTTGTCAAAATAACACATTTTATTATATAGTTCCAAAGGAAATGACATAACTAGCAGTAGTTCCATAAACTTGATAAAAACTTGACTCAAACTAGACTCTTAACATGTGCAAGCCTTTAGATTCACAAATATCAATGACATCGCCTATCAGTGGTGCTCATCGGCTACATGATCCAAAAAAGGAGGAGATAATTCTTCCATAAGCGATGAAGCTCAATATGTAATAGTAATATTAAGCAATCGAGAAAAACATATATGCAGATAAATAGAAGGAAATATCATTAATACATCTTGTAAAATAGTAGCTCTATGTTTTCTTCTATCTTTGGTTATTTTAATTCAGAAATGATTAGAACATCAGATGCAACATATGATGATCAATAACTTCAGAGTTAGAATGTTCTTGACCATTGATTCTTTATTTCATATTTTTCTTTTCAGTATCATCAGTGGCGAGAACATCAGACGCATTAGGATGCACAATATTCACAATAATTAGAATGTTCAAGCCCAATCAGAATTTAGGACCTTAATTTCAATCTCTACTTATCTTGTCATCAGTCCATCAAACATTACAATCAGTAGGTAAGCTTTTAACAGATTGAATGAAGATTTAGATGGTCTCGACGCAAACACGAATAGCTAGGCCATGAAGCGCGCATCAGAAAGGATAAACCCTTCAACAGAAGAGTATGAACCCTAAACATAAGGGATGAATCGCTAACAGAATGGTATAAAATCCTAAACAGAATGGAATAAATTCCTAGACAATCAACTAGGACTTCCTCTTCACGCGATATATTTAATTAGAATATATTAACAATCAAAGTCCTATTATAGTTTGTCAACCTCTAGGTTATCTTCAATGAATCCAAGATCAATACATTAATATAAGATAAATATTAACTAAATTTAGACAATGAGTCAGAGCAAATCATCTAGTCAAGAATCCAATATTTGTTCAATAAAGGAAAAAATAATCTACATAGGAATATGGTCTCAAATCCATAAATTAAACATTATTTTCTTCCCTAATCCAATGTTGTGTCACGGCCCGTGACGATGAGCCTTATACCTCGCTCATAGATAGTTCACGGACGTGAACTCAATGTCACGAGCATGAATTACAAGTTCATGAATGTGACAAGTAAGCTCACAGGAGTGACCGAAGCGTTGATATCCCTCCTCAATATTCACGGCTTGTGATCATACTTTCACGGGGGCAACTTTCCGTTCACGTGCATGATCTTCATTTCACGAGTGAAATCTTCACCTCGCGGACTTGATGGCGGCTTCATGGGCGTAATCCTTGTTTCGCGGCCTGACAATGCGACTTCCATTTGGTTCACAGTCATGATTGGAAGTTTACGAACCATGACTCCCAGTTCGTGGGCATGTTCTACAACATCGTGGTTGTGACTATCTTTGTCACGGCGTGTCATCCATCTTCCGGTTGTACTGGAGGTTCACGATTGTGAACTCCGCTTTAAAACCGTGACTGAAGTGGGTGCACCATCAAGAGATAGGGTCACGATCGTGAAACCATGTTTCACGACCATTACTGAAACCTTTGTTCTATTTTCCAATGTCGTCACAGTCGTAAAACACTCTTCACGGTCGTGATGTAGTCCAGATCTCTATTTCTTCTTAGGGTTTCATTCATGTTCGTATAGGAAACTCATGACTATAATATTTCAATATCTGGAACACGATATAGGGATCAAATACCATATTTCCAATATTGGCCATTACTTTTAATCTTAGTAGGCTTACTTTAATCATATTAGAAATCAAATAGGGATTGGAGAGCATAAATCTCATAATAATCCTTCTCGTCTTGCGTATGACTTAGCATGAAATTGTTCTAACATGAAAATCTAATAGGTTATTTTTCATCATCACATGCATATATAGAGATCAATCAATGTACAAAATTTATAATTTTAACCTAGGAATTAAACTATTATTAATTTTTCAAAATTTCCTCTATTTAATCATACATATATGCAAGAACCTAAAGTTGATCCCCAACTTACATACCTTAATTAAACTATCTAACTTCTTCTTTTTTGTTAGTGTTCGTTCTCTCGATTCTCCTTTCGTAATAAGTCTTCTTCACATGATTCTCCTAAAGGGTTTTAGTATAGGATCTAAGTAGAGAGAAGATGGAGAAACAAAAGGGACAATACTTTAAAAGAGCATTAGAAAAATAGTTTCTTACCTATGAGTCTAGAGAGAGAGAGGGGGGAGCTTTCCTCTTTTGTGAGAGCCTATTTATAAGGCTATCTCTTTAAAGTTTCCTTTTGTTTTAACTAACTGAGCCTCTATTATTTAAATCTAGCTCAGAATTCTGATTAAAATATTAATATATATTAATTTAGAATAATGGGTATTACATTTACCTCTTTCTAAAAACAATTTTAACATATATACGCCATGAATTTCCATGTTACAATAATCAAATACTTCGACTCATATATAACATATATATGATAATGTATTATGCATAAATGCATAAAGTTGTTTTAATCTACATGACATACAATTACGTATTTGCATAATATTTTATCTCAATGTCACAACGGAAAAATATTTTTTTAATTAACCAACATATTTTACACTATTAAATAGCGAAGAATGAGAAAACTAATTTATGTAAAAAAAATTTTTACCAAGTTTACATTATTACTTTTTACTTCATAATATATTTTCATGTTTATGTTTTTATCTACTCATGCCTTGTTTACGTACTTATTATTTTTTCTTTAAATTATAATTTACATTGACATTTGCAGTCACCAGAAATAAGATGTCGAAAATAGATTTTTGAATTTTAATTAATACGAGGCTAACATATTTAGTTTATATCCATTTGTGGTCCATCATCAAACTTAAGCCTTATGGGGGCATATAGGTCATCCAGTTTTCATAAAATCATGATTTAAATCATTAACTTTTATTAATCATATTCTAAGTCGTTCGGTTTTTATTTTCAGTATCGAACACTCATCTTTTAAATAAGAAAATAATGAAAATATTACCTACTTACCGTATTCATGGTAGAATTATAATGAATATAAGATCTTCTCTCTTAAATAGTTTATTATAAATTATTAGATCTATTATATATCTAACATCCACATCTATTAAACTCTTTAAATAATTAGTATTCAAATTTCTCCACTAATAAACAATCAGATGTATTGATCAACAAAATAATCTCTCATTATATTAAAAATATAAATTAAAAATCGTGATATTATTTGAATCAATAGTAAAATAAGTAAATATTTATTGTGAAATAAAATGTACTTTAGTCCAATAGTGATATGGCATTGAACAATAACTAAAAATAAATATTTTATTGGTTTTTCGAAACATGCATACTTCAAATATTAAAAGCAGAAATCTCATGGCTAAACTAATTTTGCAAATGTTTTCAACCTCCATTTGGAGCGCAAATATATCAACTTTTGACACTTAACGAGCGTCGGATGTCTCGGGTATCACTCGGGCACAATCCACCTCAAGCCCATTGAAATTGCACAACATTAATGGAAGCAGTAGTTTGTTCATGCTTTCTGTTGAAATTAGCTGGTACTTACTCTTGGGCGTCTTAGTCATGATGAAAGAGGAGACAATTTTTACAAGAATTTTCCTAAATTTTATAATGTAGGATGTCCAGTAGCTTAATCCAGTGGGTAAACCGCTAAATATAGGCGTCGAACAAAGATAGTGAACTATTTAACAATATTCTAGATATCAGGATTAATATCGAAAATAATGAGAAATACAGATGGATAAAAAGACTAACAAAACTGAAAACAAGAACAAACCACTTGATAGCTCGATCCAGTAGCTTTCAATTGTTTGACATGTACATTCACGATGCCTACAAATCAAGTACTGAATGGAGCTCCAAAGTGAAACGAGGTTTCTGCAGAACACTTCAAGTCCTCTTGATTTTGGAGAAAGTGCCTATCTCAGAGAAGTAGGTACTCTGTGTTCCGCTACCCAGCTGATTCAGATGAGCTTGCGGGTTTGAAAGCTCTATTCCCTGAAAGAAGAAAAAAATAAATGACTTTTTTCCCACCTTAACCTTGCAATTTCTGTTAACAATCAATTTAGAGTTCGAAATTAATTGGCAGCACCAAAGACAAGGGTGGACCTTAAATAAGGAATCTTTTGGTCCTTTACAAAGGCGACAAAAGATCACACATCTTATAGGCTGGAACTACGTGCCTTAACCATTGAAAATAATACACCTCAAGAAGATATGTGAACTAAATATAACAACACGTTGACCATATACTCACTTGTACTGGTGTAAATGCTAGACTTGATGTCAGTCCTGAAGTTGCACCACTGCTTCCCAAGTGTTTCTCCTTAAACCTAGCATGGTTGGTTGAGTCGTCAGTTCGGATCCTTGACAAATGTATAAATGGAACGGACTAAAAGTTACTTCAGTTAAAAGTAGAGAAAACTGACGGACCTTTTAGAAGCTTTAGTAGCAAGTTTGCTTTGTGCAACTGACACTCGCAATTTTCCGCTTCCTGCCTGGCCAAGCATCCCATATCCTTCACCTAAGCCATCACCTGGTAATGGAAAGATCATAGACACAAGTAAACATCAAAAGAGAAGAAATTGGACTTGAATGTGAAAGATGGAAAGTTATCCCAAAACGGAAACCAACCTATGTTTGTATGACAAAATATGTTGCAAATATGATCTATATTTCTAGTCAACAAAAACGAAGTTAGATCATCAGATGTCCACAGGAGAGCCAGTGGTTATATAAGATCAAGAAAACATGACAAATCCTTTCCATTAGAAAACAGTCAAATTCACATACCAAGAAAACATGATTTGCTTTTTAGTCTCATACCAAGCAGTCAAAGCCTTCCTCAATATACCAAGCCTTCCTAAAGGAAATTATATGATTTGCTATTAAGAAAACCATACATCGAACTATTCAATTATGTGATTTGCTAATCACCATAATGTTAAGCTGCATCATACACGATCCTGCAGTAAGATACATTGAAATGTAACGAACATAATTTTAATTTTCTCCTTGAGGGGTGCAGGTCATGAACTTTTGTATAGTCCATTGCCTATATATTATGCTCATTGAGGCATAATATCTCGTGTCACAGGTGAGATAACTTCAAATCGAACGAAGACAACATCTCGAGAATTGTGAAATGTTAACAATCCTCCTGTTTAGCTAGAACATAATATGTGAACACACTTATTTACCCATAGCATCTGAGCATACTTATATAATGCACATTGAGGCATAATGCCACATGTTACATATGGATAGCTTCAAGTATAATGAAGACAGCATCCCAAGGATTGTGAAATTTTAACAACCCTCCTGTTTAGTTAGAACTTAATATGTGATCATACTAATTCACCCATAATATCTGAGCACACTTTAACAAATAATCACTTATTTTCCAAAACAACTACGTTTATTAGTTACTCCCTCATTTATAAAGAACAAAGGAGAAAATAGTCTCATAGACAAGATTATTGCACGCATACCAAGTGAGCTCTCTTCTGGTATCCCAAACTGCATTCTGTTTGCCAACTTCCTCATATCAGTCACTGCATATCTGTTGAATAGCAAGCTTATTAGGCGCATAAAGGAACAACATTTGTCATGGGATAATTAACCCATAATTGAATCAAAGAAAAGCAAAACGGGTTTGAATTATTTCTAAGAAAATTAGTCAGCACATTGTTAGTTGTGAGATGGTCATTGAAGGAAAAGGCACCTTTCTTTCATTTTCCGCAGCCTACGTCCACCTCTCTTCTTTTTTGGTTCTGAATCAGGAACCGGTAGAGGTTTTGGTTGCTTTGCAGGTGGTGGCTCTTGCCACTTTTCAATCTTTTTATGTATCTCATCTCGCAAATTCCTTCCAGTTTTCCCAGTTGGATCACCCCTTGTTGAGTCTACTCGCGCTGCGAGAGTAGATTTTGCAGCTAACAGACGGCAAGCACGAGTCCTAAGAGCAGGTGGAGTGCTCTGGAAAATCTCAGCTTGCTCAAGATAACCTACACGAAACTGTGAAGTTGCTGTCGAGAATCCAGCAAGAGTTTTTCTCTTTGCTCCAAGAAGCTGAACATTGCAAGCTGGCATTTTTGCTAATGCTGATAAACCACCGGCAGTTCCCATAAGTTTAGCAGCAACTGCACTTCCTACAATAGCTGACAAGTTTGGTGCAATGTAGCCCATTCTACTCTCTACAAAGTCAAGAACCTTTTTCTTTGCGAGGTCAAGAGCAAGGGCTCGATCACATGCATCAATTGTCTTCTGCAAATTTTCTTCAGAAAGAGGCTTCCCGCTCGTGGTTGATGCAGTAACTGAAACAACCATAATAATAGCTGAAGGAAGAAGCCCTTCCAAATCAACAAGTGTTAGGTCCACTTCATTTCCAATCTTCTTAACAACACGAGCATAATCAATTGGATGATGAACGAGCGATTCGAGTTCAGGAAACTTCAGGCGGTACTTATCCCGTATAAAATTGTGAATTATAATTATTTCATTTTCAATATCAACTGATAAGGCATTACAGTCAACAATTAGCTGATACTCTGGATCATCCTCCAAGGTTATTGTATTAGTAGAGGCATCTGGTTCTTTCTCTAGTGCATCCTCCACTTTCTGTTTGCAAATCATTGAGCATCAGGACTATGATGACACAAACCAAATCAACATAGCTAAAACGTAAGAGATAGTCAATTGAAATGAATAATAAGTAGAGAATAACAAATGGAAATTTAATCAGAAGTATTTTCCTAATTGGCTTTTTGCTTTCAGAAACTACAGAACAATGTAGCGGAAGACCCCTTTACAATGGAATATAACCTATGACTTCTGTGATTGAGGAATTGCTCTCAAGCATTAAGAAGCATAAAGGCAACAACAAGATACATGGTAAGTTGCATGCTTACCTGCATGATGTCATTGTATCGTGGTGTCTTCTGCAATTTTGAGACACTATCAAGGTCATCATAATTCAGAGTCTCAATATCAGGCATATCATCTCCTCCATCTTCTTCAATGTCTGCAACCTCAGCCTCCTGATCGTCCTAAAGGTCAGCAAGTAGCTAGTCAGCATTTCAAACTATGAAGCATTAACTACTAAACAAGAATATGAAGCATAAACATCAAAACACCAAGAAAATCAGAGTTAAACTCACAAGCTGGGTTTCACCATCAGATAATTCATCGAGATCAGCCAAAAATGAATCAGCAAGATTGGCCTGTAAAAGAGACAAGAATGAAAGGTTCAAAAAGATGTGATTCAGAGCACCTCATAAACACATCAAGACAAATTTTCCCACCAATAAGAAAGAAGTGAAATGAGCTTAAAGACAAAAGCTAAGGTACGGCACATCAGCACAGTCAAAGCACATTGTCAGCTATCTCACACATATCATCAAGCCAATGACAAGATAATAGTGTGTATGAAAAAGGACGCACTTTGCATGAGATAACTCAAAATTAATAGCATCTAAAAATTTGAAGTAGAACAACTTCCTTAGTGACAGTGTTTATATACTTTGGAGAAATTCCACAATAAAAATGCAGACAAGCCATGATGATGTCACAGAATTTTAAATCTTATTCAAGTTTGATGTTTGTCAGTTGTATCAAAATAGCTACAAGCCTACAATTTAGACATTTCTGCTAACCATAAAACATATCACACTGACATGAATTATGTTAGGGGTGTCTCAATACAGCATACTTACTCATATTTCCAAACTAGCATGAAATTGCCCACATTTGGAAATCATGAAAGATGAAACCATAATCATCAGTGAAACAATTTAAGCTTGAGTTCTACTAAATAATTTCTCTATGAAAATATTCTCTTTTTTTTTCTTTTTTGTTATCAAAAGCTTGGATTTATTACCATAGAATTATCATAAGTATCAAAATATATACCGCTTACCATTTTTCTTATGCAACAACAACCAAATCCGCTCTGATTCTTTACAAAACCTGCACCAGTATCTCCTAATACATGAAAAAGGAAACCCAAATAAGATCATTTCGGAAATAATAATTCAGTCTTCAAAATATCAAAATTTGCAGTAAAAGGAAACAAAGCTGATTCAACACAACCTAAAGAAACTGCTGCTCCAGATTCAATTCAATCTAAAGTGCACTAGCTACAAAAAAACCAAGTAAACCACATGGAAACAAAAAAAAGAGCTTATTTACAGAAGGAAGAACGGAAGTGATTACATCCGCTCCTTTTCAACAAGGGAACATTCATGGGTGGAAATATTCCGTAGGTTCAGAAACACCAAACGGTTCAATGGTGTCTGGGCAACTTGCGACAAAAGAGGGGGATCAAATAGGGCACAATTCCTAGGCTCCTTCCTAGGGATTCTCTGTTTTTTTTATCAAGCTATTGCTTTCTCTCAAGATGGAGAAAAAGAAATTCGGAAGCGATCCAGGATTTGGGAGTCCGAACTCATAAAAATTGAACATAGTGGGAATGGCGATAGCACTTGCGATTGCACTAGTAGTCTAAGTGTCGCCCCATAGAAGTTACCACACTCCAAAACCTAATCTCCCATCATTCTCACCTCAAGCTTCGTTTTCCTGGTGGCGAAGAGAAGCAGCCCACAGCAATTTCCGATTATTGGAGACGGCGGTCGATCTAATGACGGCGCGGGTAGCTTATTGTAGAATGGGCGATGGGAGAGACGTCTCCGTCCGCCGTCGCAGTCCGGCGAGAAGGGCGCGTAATCGACGCCGGTCGCCTGGCCGGCGGCAGATGTTGGGGGCCTGTGGAGTGAGATATGGAGCTTAGGGCTGATCAGCGCGGTGAAGAAGACCCACAACAAAAGAAACGAAGATTTATTTTTCTATAATATATTATGCAGGTCGCGTAGGTCTCGACCTAAACGGGTCGGGTATGATCCAGCACCCGCAGCCGTGCCACTCGTAAAACTTCATTTTCTACACTTAATAGCTATATGGGTAATTTTATTTGATGTAATTGAAATTTTAAATATAAATATTTATACTTTTTTACTATTTTTAATTAACTATTATATTATTTAAAAGTAATAACATCGGGGATAATAATCTATATAAATAATATGTTAAGGTAACATAGGAGTATATTTAATCTCAACAGTTAATAATTTTAATCATCTCAAATCTTTATTCATTTTTATTCACATCGATTTGACTAGTATCTTATGAGTTAATAATTTAATATATATGTGGTACACTATAATTTTATTTAATTATAAGTTTAGCCATCTTATACCTTATTATTTATTATTTAAATATTTCGATTGTTATAATAGACCATCAAGACATGTCAGCGCAGGAATCAGCACTCGCTTCTTATCGCTTATAACTTATTAATTTTACGTATTGATTTGAACCATAAGTGAAACAAATATAATTAATAATCTATTCTAAGAGCTCTTTTGGTATTTTTTTTTCTCAGGAGTTAAGTACAACTAATCCCTGAATGCTCGCACATTCTTAATCCATCAAGAATATGGTGTTCTTAGGTAGAGCAAGAATATTTTATTCTCACAAAATTATGTATTATTGCATTTAATGAGACGAAATTCATGTGTGTAAAAAATAAATATTTGACAAAAAAAGTGAAAACAAGGCTTTATTTTCGGTGATGTTCTCAAACCAAACAGATCTTATAAATTTTTTTCATTTTCCTCTTGACCTAAGAAATAATCATTAATTAAATTTATTGTCAATTTTTTGTTAAAAAAATTATTTAACGTTGATGACACTCCATGTAATAATTTATGTAAATAATATATAAAAAAATATATTTATCACAAATTGATAGTATCTAAAGAAGTATTGTGAATTTTTTTGTCACAAGTTGTCATTGTCTAAAAAAGTATCTCTCAACATTATGGTTCCGTTCGGATACGAGAATTAGGGTCAAATCAATCCTTTTTCATTGATTCGATCAAAGATCATAAAAAATCATCATTATCGTAATCAAGTTATGATCAAATTATCACGTGACCAGAATTTGATGATTTTTAGCTCCAACTTTTGTTGGAACTTAAGTTGATTCATCATTACATTTTTTCATCCAAACACCAAATTAAAATTTATCTGTCTAATCGATTAGTCATTGAGAACTAACAAGAACACAAGTTCTCACATCCAAATGACACCTATATGCCCTCCCCTCATTCCCTCTTTTAAAGTCATTATACTCATTTCTTCATGTGTTATGCTTAAAAAATGAGGCTGAACTAATAAATTTTAATTCTCACTAGAACATATTTTATCTTATTATTTAACCATATTATATTTTTATTTTTTTTTACAATAGAAATGTTTAATTAATATTTTATGAGTTAATTATTTAATATATATGTTACAATATGGATCATATTTGGTTATAGTTTAACTACGTTATTGAATCTAGAATCTCGAGATTATTTTGGTGATCATAAATTTGTGAGGAAACTTAGTTTGGACTAATGAGATTGTTTGAATTGTTCTGAAAGATAGGATTTTCGTGTTCAGAGAATGGTAAATCGACCGAAGTTGATGAACGAACGACCTATGCACATGGAAGACATAAGAGGAAGATCATATGTGTGCAACGGTCGTCCAAAGATTGAGAAGTGGTCGACCGATGTGAAGAGCAAAGATCAAAGGAGTAGAGCGGTCAACCAAAGGTATTGAGAGGACAACCGAAGACAAGGTTGAACAGGAGAGGTCGTCCGATGAAGAATAGTGGACGATCGAAGGCTTTACACCAATAGTACAAAGGTTTGGAGAATAGGCGGTTCAAGGAGAAATGGACGCTCAGTGAGGAGACTTAGCCGAAGAGGTGTTTTGGCTAAGGAAGGAGAGGTCATCCGAAGATGAAGAATGGACGACCAAAGAGTCGAGGAAGAATGCAATGGTCATCCACGGGTTTCAGAGTGAAGATAGTGGACGACCGGGAGATTGCCAAAGTTGAAATGGATGTCTGAAGGCTCATGAGCTAAAGCAGCGGATGACCAAAGCTGATGACAGAGTGAAGATTGATCGACCGAAGCAGGAGTGCGGACAACCGATAGATATCAGATGAAGACAAAGGTCGTCCGGAGTACTTGGTGAGAAGACAAGTGGACGTCCAGGAGTTTGTCAGATCTGAGATGAGCTGAAGATCGGACGACCACATGATGAGCGATGAAGAGATAGAGGTCGTCCAAGGGCTGAAGAGATAGAGCTGCGGTCGACCAGAGCATTTGACAGATGAAACATTGGACGTCCAAGGAATCTGATGGGTTTTCAAAGGACGTCCGAAGAATGTCAGAAGGAAGAAAAGACATCCGAGGATCTCAATGGAAATGAGTGGGCGTCCGAAGTTTGTCAGAAGAAGATTTGGCGGACATCCGAGGATCTCATTGGGAAGTGAGCGAACGATCAAAGTACTGACGACGTNGAGTGATTGAGGTGCAATCAACGGATGACCAGAGAAGTTGAAGGAGATGGTACAAGGTCAAGTCGGCGCGATCGCAAGAGCAGCGCCCGACCGAAAGAGCTTGACAAGTATCTTCAACTCCAAGAGTGGACGTCCGAGGAGATTGTCATGCAATCAGCGGACGACTAGAGAAGTTGAAGATGGTGGTACAAGGTCAAGATCAGTCGGCCAAAGGTTTGACGGACGATCGAAGGAGCTTGACAGTTGGCTTCACTCGAGAGTGAACGTCCGAGAAGATTGTGGTGCAATCAGCGAACGACCAGAGATGAGTGCAATTAGCGGACGACCAGAGACATGTTGCCAAATGTTTTGGCAGACGACCGAAGGAGCTTGACTGAGGAACAAAGGCTTCAGACTTTGAATTGCGGATGTCCGAGGGTGAACGGTGGACGACCGAGGCACCAGACGATAGTTCAAGTGAAGACTTCACCAGAGCAGCGGTCGATCGAGGTAGGAGCAGTGGGCGACCGAGGGGTAGATGAAGTGCACTATACTTGCATTAACGACTAATTTTCTGAGTGACAGATTATGTCATTTTTGCAGAGTATATATTATAATCTCAAGAGTTTTGGGAAGTAATTTTGGCAAAATTAGCTAGTGAGTGCTTGAGCGAAAAAATCTTAGTTCCTCCTTCTGTGATTCGAGTGAAGAATCCAGGATAGAAGAAAGAGTGAGTTCAAGAGTGAACTTGTAAGAGGTTGTCTTCTTGTCCTCTGAGAAATAAAGGAGAAGTTGTAAGGTAGCCTTCGTTCTTGAAGAAGGAGTTTAGTGATCTCCGGAGGTCTCGAGTTCGAGAAGATCAGAGCGGGGACGTAGGCCAGGAGTTCGACCGAACCTCGTCAACAAATCTTTGTTTGTTTGTTTGTTTGTTTCTTGTTTCTTCTTATTGTCTATATATGTATGCTTCCGCTTATATAACTATTCAATTTAGAAATAGCAGAAAAAATTTAATACACAAATTCAACCCCCCTTCTTGGTGCCATCCAAATCCTACATACATTATATCATTATTATTATTTAGATATTCTTATTTGACTTTAGTGAAAATGTTACCTACTTAATGGACAATACTGTATTATCTATATTCCAATCATACGATATTAAAATTATGACGGATATAAAAAAAATTTAGAAAAGAGAATATCTAATATTAAATTTAACATCCAAGTAATATCAAGTTACTCATCTTCTCAACTCGTTGTTTGGTATGGGATAATTCAGATAAATTATCGATTATTTAATTTAAAATTTTCAGGACCTACCCTATTATCATGTTTGATTGCAATAGATTATCATTAATTTTTACTTTTCTAGTAATTTAAATTATCACTTCATTGGTGCAGATAGATTTATGGGAGTTGTCTTTTCATATTATCACTTAACGAGATGCATTTTGACTAAATTATTCTTTTAATCTAACTTTAAGATATTTTGATTTTATTATGAAAATGGCATTGTTCAATATCATCTTCTTAATTTCTTAATATTATTTTACGGATAATTGATAATATAAACTCATATATTTTATCCAAATTAAATTTGTTATCATTTTGTTTATATAAAACAATATATTAGTAAAAAACAATATTTTCAAAGTTATTTTAGTATTTTTATTTTGTAATTTAAATTATAATTTATGTTATTAGTACTTAAATAAATATTGATCAAAATAAATAAAATAATTTATATAACAAATATTGTTTTAAGCAAAAGAATGCTACAAAGTTAAAGAACGAAATGCTGAAAGTAAAATGAAATAAATCTAGTGTGATTGAATATCTAAGGCTGATGCACTTGCTTATGTTTTTTTATCTAACCATATGCCTTTAAATGAGATGCCTTAGGGATGTAGTAAGATTATGTTATATGTCCAACATATGTTATTTTATTTTATTTTATTGAACATTATATATTGGGTATTAGCTCGTAAGAGGTCACCTTTTCCTACAGTCGAGTCATGTAAGTAATTAGGATTAAATGATGATGATGATGATGATGATGATGATGATGATGATGATGACGTGAATGTTGATGATGTTCATGTTGACACAAAATAATTACACGTGATTTGAACTATGTCTAATTATATGTGAATTTAATAGAATTTTGATGGAAAGTAATTGATTATTGTGATGTTAGTTCTTGTTTATAATTAAGTCTTTCTCAATGTAATGTTTTATAATTTATCTTCATTTCTATATATGTGTACATTATGTTGATTATAAAAAAAATTAAATTGGCAAGTCAAGAATGCAAGGTTAAGTAAGAATAACTTTTTCAAGGACTGTTTGAACGAACTTTTGAAAATGTTACAATTTGAGCCACAAGTGTTTGAGCTACATTCTTACTTTCACACCCTTCCTTCTCTTTATGGAAAACTAAAAACTTGTGCGTCTACCAAAGTTTTTTTTATTATTCTATTTTTTATGCTAACTTATCTTTTTAAACTATTTAAATTTAGGGTTAAGAAAAAGCAAACGACAAGGACTAGAAATCTTATGTACACACACACACACACACNTATATATATATAGTAAAGAAGTCTCTTGCTGCATGTCATCCGAACTTTTTTGTTAAAAATTATCATTTAAAGAAAATCTAAATAAAAGTTTCTTTTATAAGAACAAACTTTTATGTAAAAATATCTTATCATAAAATAACAATTTGTTATATAATTATTCATAAAAAGTCCTAACTTGATGAAATAATTAAAATAGAAGATAAAGTTAAGCAAATATAATTTAGTATTTTTTAAATGGTTATATATATATCATTGTTAAATTTATTCTATAGGTAATATAACATTAAGATAAATAGGCATACTTTTCATTCTTTTTTAGAAGAATGATTATAAAATAATAATATAATTTGATGTTCCAAATTTAAATTTTAAAATTATATAAATAAAAGTTTGAGTAATAAGAAATATCATTTTATGCTAAATATATAATATGAGATCTATAAAAATTGGTTAGTGAACAATATTTAATTTATTTTATTATTTTAGCTATTCTATATGTATACTTATAAATATGGATTGAAATGTGCAATTTGCATGATATTTTACTCCCCCTTCGAGGATGAGATCGTAAGCGTTGTTATAATAATATATTTTTATTAAAAATGTGAGTTTTATAAGGTGAGAAATTAAAGATAAATTAGGAAAAAACATTAAAGGTTTAATTTAAATAAATTAAGAAAAAAATCAAATAAACTTGATAATAAAATAAAATAATTACTGGTTAATAAAATTATCAGATAAATAGTTTAAAAAGGTTCGTTTATTACTATTTTGTGATTAATATTTTCATATAAGAGAAAATAAATAAAATGTATAACAATCATTTTTAAAAAAAGAGTCCTAACTCAAGTCATTTAAGAAAATTAAAAAAAAAGAAAATTTTTATTATATAAATAATAAATTAAAATTAAAACATAATATTTTATTTTTACAAAGAGTCTTGACTTGGATGAGATAAGTAAAATTAAAGATAAAGATAAGAAGAGAAAAAATAATATTTTGTTTTTTAAATTTTTTTATATGCTATAGATGTTATATGAATTTTATAGATGATTTAAAAATAAAGTATATAGGTACATCTTTAATTCTTTTTAGTCTCATATTTGAAAATTAATGATGAAAAGAAGAGAACAATAACTATAAAAGAAGAATGTTACTTAATGTTTAAAATAAAATTCATTGCCAAATAACAGGCTCAATATATTTTAAATTTTATTTGTTTAATTTTATTTTTATATAATTAATAATAAAATGAGGTATTATTTTATGATAAATATACAATCCGAGATCCCTAAATATCAGTTATTAAATACTATTTAATTTAATATTTTAAATATTTAATGAATACAATCTAATACTTGTAAATATGGCGTATTGGAACATACCATTTGTATCATCACACAGTATTTCTCTCAAGTGTTGTTATAAAAATATGTGAACTTTACAAGGAGAGAAAACTAAAGATAAACTAAGAAAATAAACATCTATTGAATATTTTAAGAAAGGCTTAATTCAAATACATTAAGAAAAATTGGAAAGTTTAAGTAGTTTTCTTATACAATTATCTTATAGATATTTTTTAAAAAATAATTCATTAAAATTTTTGGAATTGATCTTTTCTTCTAAGAGAAAATATATAAAATATATAACAATCATTTAAAAAAATCCAATCTCAAGTGATTTAAAAAAACAAGAACGATATANTATATATATATATATACTTTGGACATTTGAATTAGTATGTCTTCCAATCTAATGATCCAAAATACAGACAATTTGTATTATTTGATTAAAATGATATTGATCCGTGCATGCACGTGCATACACAATTTGTGTATGCCCGCTAATATTTTTTTATATATCTATATGGACAAAAATATAGCAATTATTTTAAAAGAGTCATATCTCAAATAAATTGAGAAGAATTGGCAATGAAACTAATAAAAAAAATAATTCACATAATATTATTTTATTTATTTGTTACATACTTTTAAAACTTTTAAAACTTCTAATATGTTATTATTTATACAAGATCTAAATATTTTGTGTATTATAAAAATAAATAAGATTAACTAAAGGATAATTTTATTATATATACAAGTCTTGATTCGACTAAACAAATTTAAATAAAAATAAATTCAGCATTTCAACTCTTATTTAATCCATTTAATTTTATCTAAATATAAAGTTATATAATTTATATATATTCAAATAGCTTTGAAATATTAATGTTAATAAATAAAAAAATAGTCAAAATATTTGTTATAAATGTAGGTGTAGCATATTTTTTTGTATTATCTAAAGATATAGCTTTGACAACATTAGGAATCAATTTTGTATAGGTGGTATTTTTTCAAATGAATAAAGTTTAATGTTAATTATATTTTCCAGATAATAAAGTTTTGAGATAAAAGCAAATATTAGATTATTATGCTTCAAAAAACAAATATTTTGAAATGCATGATTGTTGTAACATTTTCTTTATGAAAGATTTAATTTTTAAAATTCATTCAAACATATCATATAATACATTTATATAAAGTGGGATAAGGTAAAAATAGTATACAAATTAGATACGAAAATTATTTGTTTCAAAATTTATCTTTTTATCTCAAATATAATAAGCAAGATTTCTAAGAAGCTGTAAGTTAAAGACAAGTAAGACAAACTACAGGTAAAAAGTATTTAAATTATAAATTTATAGTAATAATAAATATTAAATTTAAAGATAATGCATGTGTTTAGATAAAAATGATATAACAATTTAAACCAACAATTTTATCTTTACATCAATATTTTATAATTTTTTTTGCAATCTTCTGTATTTATAATTAAATATTCTCAATTTTATTTCGACCGATTTTTCAAAACTTTATACTTAATTATGTAAATTACATTATTTAAATAATGTTCAGACTAGTTTATGGCTAAAAATCAATCAATAAAATCCACAAGTCATAAGGGATGTGCTGCACTTTTTTCTCCTCAAAATATTCCGCACAAACTTTACTCTTACAGGTGACTTTTCTACTTATCAAGTTACATCTTCAACCTTTATTATGACAAAGACAAAGTAAACTATATATATTTTGTTATTTTATTTTTTCTTATCTTAAAATACTTTTGTGGATTCATTTTATTTTATTTTCCAGAAAGTGGTAATCAATAAAATTATAATTAGATAAATTAAAAAAAATAAAAGTTAATAAAAAATGATATTGTGATAAGTTTTGATTTGATCATAACTCTATTTAGTATTTATATTTTTAAAATAAAAATTATAGTTTAGCAAAACTTCATAAATTGCTCCCGTTGTTCCCTTGTCTTCTAGAGTTTAGGTTTGAAAGTTGAACATTTATTCTTAATATTTTCCCTCCCATATATAAAATACTTTACTTGATATTTAAATGTCACATTTCATATTTTATTTTTAGTATTTACTTCTCTATTTTTCTTATCAACATAAATTGATTTTGATGTTTTTAAATTAATTATTTTATTATTATCTAAATGATATAATAAAATGTTCATAATATTATTTTCAAAATAATAAATTAATATTTTTTTATATTATAATAAATAAATCTTATGCATATAATAATATAATTATACATTCTCATCTACTTATCATTTTATGATTATGATTATTTGTTTTTCACTAAGTATCCTCCCACGCTCTCTTGAATTTAATTTATACTATTTAAGATGTCTATTTTGTCCTCTAAACTTATAACATATTGAAGTCGTCCCGGTTGAAATCGATGTTGGGTCTTACACATTTTGATTTGGATAGGAAACTAGATTGACAAGTCCCGATTGTTCTAAATTTTTTTTGGAATTACGAACACTCAAAAGCTTATGATTGCATAAAAAATGTTACTCTTGTATCAGTGTATGAAAAATATTAAATTTATAATTTTCTATTACAAACTTAGTAAATGAAAAAATGACATTGATAAATCAAATATTTTCATCAATTTTTTTTTGTGACAATCAAACATTTTATATTGTAGCAAAAAAGAACACTTTTAATATTGTACAATTACACAAATTATTAAATAAAGTATAAAACTCAAATGTAATGAAATATAACACCTACTAATATAAATATCAAATATTCAGCAAAGTCTAACACATTATTCAAATATTAAATTATTTACAGAAAATAGATTTCATCTTCATTTACAAAAGATTTAATTTAGAATTTTATTTTCTTAGAGAAAAGTCATGACAAGAGGTGTATATATATATATATAGTAAGATATAAAGTGGGCCAAATAAATATAACTATATATATATATGTAAGATGAAAATAAAAAAAATTATATATATATATATGAAAATAAATAATTAAATATTAATAATAACCTGAATTAATTAGATATTTTATATTATAATTTGATTTCAACTCGAATCACATGGGATAATTTGAATCTTATCTCGAATCGGATGGTAATCAGATCGAAAGAAAATCTCAATAAATCGAATCGATACGTATCAAAATAATTGGGTTGTCCCGACCATGTTAACCCCTAGCTACAGGACCGGTATAGAATCATTATTTTTTTATTAATGAGCATGATAAAAAAAGAAAAGAACAATAAAAAAAACATAAACCATTATTATTGTAATACGGAAATAAACGTGAATGCAAGATGCACGTAAAATTAAAGCAAACGAGAAGAAAACGCAAGGAAAAAAAAATTAGCCATCTAAATCGCTCCTCCCTTTCTATTTTTTTCTCCTCTGTCGACTCCGATCTCTCGCTTCCTCCTCGCTCATATCCCCATTTCTCGTATCGCCCTCTGTGTAAGCTTTATTCACAGCCACCTTTTCGGCGATCGACGGAGGTTGCACAACAGCGGTAGCTCGTCGCGGACGCTGCCATGAATCTATTCTCGTCCGGCACGCATTTGAGGTGTGTAAGCTTCTATCGCGACCCTCCCTTCTTGGATTTCTCGTTGTTCATGGATTCTACTTCAATTTGGTGCAGTTGTTTGATCATGAGTTTTCTTTTTCGTATGCTCTTGTAGCTAGAACTTGTGAATTACACTTAGCAAGTCCAATTTGTAGCAGGAAATCAAATTAGGACAATTCCATTTGATTTCTGACGGTAGAAAAATGTTCGATCTTGGCGTAGATTTTGGGAATTTTTTTTTCGGCTAGTAATGTGATTGGTTCTTCGTGGCCACTAATGTATGTGATTACCTGAGAAAATTGTTAATTGCACAGTATAGAATTTTTGAAGGTATACAAAAGGATGTGGTTTGTAGCCAAGCTGCGGTACCTTCCAGGAGACATGTCGTTTGCAATTCACAAATATAATCCAAACAAAACACTCTTTTTTTTTACGTTATTAATTCTGATATGATATCTGATAGGATTTGAAGTGTGAAAGCTTAAACCTCTCCCAGAGCGAATTCGGGAGTTGATCCTGAAAGCTTTCCCAACATCCTCTTCTTTTGCTTAACTCAGTTCATGAATTTATGCGAGTGAGGTATACCTCCATCTGATTGTTGCATGCACATCTATTTCCTGAATTAACTAGTCTCAGTTCATACTTTTGTCCGTCTTACAGATTTACAATAGGGCTCAGCAAATCCTAGTAGAAGTTGACATTGAAATGCTCACGTTGCAGGGATATGATTCGAGCTATACGTGCTTGCAAAACTGCTGCAGAGGAGAGAGCTCTTGTGAGAAAAGAGTCTGCTGCCATACGTGCTGCAATTAGTCAAAATAATCAAGATTGCAGACATCAGAATCTTGCAAAACTTATGTTCATTCACATGCTAGGTTATCCAACTCATTTTGGTCAAATGGAATGTTTAAAACTAATAGCTTCTGCTGGATTCCCTGAGAAACGGATTGGGTATCTTGGCCTTATGCTGCTTCTTGACGAAAGACAGGAAGTTCTTATGCTGGTGACTAATTCCTTGAAACAGTATCCATCTACTGAATATACTTGACATGCTAGAACTTAATGATATCTGATTATTTATTATCTAAATGCTACACCTGATTTATGTAAAAGCATGCATTAGAGTTCCTTATTTGCTTTTCTTCTCTTTTCCTTGACATTATTAGAGATCTCAATCTTACAAACCAATGCATAATCAGCCTTGCTCTTTGTGCATTGGGGAACATAGGTTCTGCAGAAATGGCACGAGATCTTGCACCAGAGGTGGAGCGCCTATTACTATCCAGGGATCCAAATATAAAAAAGAAGGTGAATATTCTTTCAGAGTACCCTCTCTCTCAATGTTTTCTACTACTGAAAACAACCTCTCAATATAGGAGACACTTTGTGATTTGCCTCCTATATATTTTGCTTGATTTGAATCTTTTTGTAGTGAACTCTGCTGCATATCTTTGCTTTTGACCCGCTGATTATTTGCTTCTGGAGTTGTCCTTCTCCTTGTTTAGACATATGGTAAGATCAGTTGGCATATTGTCAGAAAACTTTGTAAATCAGGTAGTAAAGTTGTCATCAGAATGGTTTAGCTTAATAAGTATATATTTATTTGGTTATCCTTGGAATATATCTTTCTTTACAACATTCCTAAATCCTAATAATATTTAGTGTCATCTAATTTGGCTATAAATAAATGAACAAGATCGTGCAGTTACACTCTGGGATAACACATGCACCGTTTTTACACTTCTCAACAGGTGATATGATACAGTACTTAAACCAAAAACATAAACTCAAGTAACCTTATAAAGCTGCAAATCACAAACCTTCAAGTTAGCATATGACCCAATTTCACGCCTTCTCTTTTCTGCAAATTATTGATGCTATAATAAACTTTTTTAAGGGGGTTTAGTGAGAATAAACTGAGAGACCAAACAACGAATTGATGTGGACTGCAAGCTGATGCAACTGGAACAGGAGTTAGTTCTTTGTACTTAAACCCAGAACATATAGCTTCAATCTAAAGTTGGGCATATTTTTTAGTAGGTCAAACTGCATTCCTGTCTCTCAAGAGTCTGGAGTTTTCCGCAAATTTGAAATCTTGAATTGGTTTACCAAATTTTGTTATTACTGAATGTGTCTTAACTCTTTACTGTTATCAAACACTAAAAACAACAGAGATATCTTTCCTCACTTCTTACCGAAATAAGATATCTTGATCTCACTAGCATGCTGATGTTAAAAAGATTGGCTTCCATGGTTGATTGACAGCTTACCTTCAGTTGGACCTTCCAAGATTTCCATCTTGTGTGCTACAATACTTGTAGAGAAGAGAATTGGTTTCCAAACCAAAACTCTTAAGAGTATGTATATATGTAGATGAAATAGGATATTAATCTATTCAAACAAATATGATTAATTCTAGACTATCATTGCAATGTAGAACTCTGCTCAAATTAGTATATCCAGATGACATGATAATCAGTTTTTATCTTCTTTTGAAGATTTTCTTCTTGAAGTTTAAGTTTTTTGTTTACCTTTTTGCTCCTAGTTGCTTTTTTTCTTTCTAAGAGGCTTCACAACATTACACCAATGTTCAGTAAAAAAAATGCATGTTGACTATGACTTTTTATATTTTATTTTCTCATCTTTTTGTGTGTTCTTAGGCTGTACGTTTGTGGTTCAAGATGTTACAACAATGTCACAGTAGCATTGTTGTTTTTAACTATCTATCTGTATAAATTCATCATGTGTTCTTTCTTCGTCTCTAGGCTGCATTGTGCGCTATAAGGATAGTAAGAAAAGTTCCAGACCTAGCAGAAAACTTCATGAGTTCAGCTGCTTCCCTGCTAGAAGAAAGGGACCATGGGGTTTTAATATCTGCTGTACAGCTCTGTACAGATCTATGTAAAGCTAGTACAGATGCCCTTGAATATATGAGAAAGGTATCTTTTCTAAGTGAAAACTAAAAATGGAATTTGCTTGTTAGGAACATTCGTTTTTCACTGGTTGTCTGGCTGTTTTGTTGATAAATTACTTATATCTCATTTCTACTATTTAGTCAACTTTCTACTTATTTGACATGTTTAATCCATTGGGTTTTGTGGAAAGAAATAGTAGAAATAGTCCCCATATTGTCAATCAGACATCTGAAAGTCGATAAGATCTTATTGTCAAATGCATGTTGTGTTAGTCCATCCCTCTAAGTCATGCTCCAATGATCTGCTGTATAGTTTTCAAATTGAGCTTGTTTATACCTATCTTTTCAAGCAAAAAGGATTCCTAATGCATCTCATGACTAGCGCAAGTGTGGAAAATTGTAGTAGAAAGATCTATATTTTCTCTATACAACGACACATATAAACCTGTACCCTCAAACATATCAGGAAGGCTGAAATCAAGTGTCATAATTATGGGACAACCTGCGAGAAATAAGAAACCTAGCTATATGCACCTATTTCTAATAAATATAATACATTACCAAAAAGGGAACTTCCTAAAACAGCTAACTAATGTTGTATAAAACTATAGGCTTTCCCAGAATAAATATCATAGATTTGCATCTTAGTAGCATTCACAGTGAAGTCCTCTACTTCTATAGGTATCATGTTAAGGTAGGCACTTCTACATAATGTTTGTTAGGCTTTGATACAGTAAGGTATGTGCTTATACTTTTAGCCATGTTTCATCTAGCATCAATCACTGTCTTCTTTCTACATTTGGAGATTATTCTTTTTAGGGGGACATGGAGATGATCTAGCACATCTTTTAAAGAGCCTAAAATTAGGAAGTCATTTCTCATCTAATGATCACTTTATTTATACCCACATTTTCTTTTGGAAACATTATGTCCTAGTTTGGGCTTATAGTCTTTCTTTAATGGCATGCATGTCATAAAGTTAGTTTTGTCTTGGTTTTAGAACTGCACAAAGGGATTGGTTCGAATATTGAAGGATGTCTCAAATAGTCCATATGCACCTGAGTATGACATTGCTGGAATTACAGATCCTTTCTTACATGTCCGAGTTCTTAGGCTGATGCGTATAATGGGTCAAGGAGATGCAGATTCCAGTGAATGTATGAATGACATTCTTGCTCAGGTTAGTTTTCCTGAGATTACTTACAGAATTAAGTTTTTTTGCATTAGTCAAAGGCTCTATGGCCACTTATGTTAGGACAAATTGTTATGGTAGTATGTGTACTTTTTTTTTCCAAATTCTTATGAATCTAAGGCATCTGTATGACGGTATATACAAATTTATGGCCATTCAATTTATGGATCATCTGTATATTTTCTAAATACGTGATTAGGTTTTACTTGTACATTGGCTATACCTGTGACAGCAATGACTTTTCTATTGTTATCTTAGATGCTGAACCATTACGTATTTAAAGCAAACAAGAAGCGTGTCACACATACCAGCTATGTATGGAGTTTATTTAGTTCTGTTACTTGGCTGTCTGTCTCTGCCCCAAGATACACTATCTTGCTTTCATCAATACAAGTGAACAGGAATATTTCTTCATTTTTCACGAAATTTTACAATGAAGTTAGGTTTATTGTATGTGCACTTCAGTTTGTTCCGATTATTTCTTGGTGTGATCTTTGCGAATGTTTAAATTTAATGAAACAAGTCCTTATATTCATGATACATTCTTGCTATTGTTCTTTTTTCCTTGGTTTTTTAATGCTTACAGTCTTAGGCTGCCCTCATCAGCCTTTTGAATCTTTGTCATCCAACTTTAACTTCTATATGTGTATGTTCTGATGCATCACACTCTTACCGTCATTGTTGTCTATTATTAAAACACATATTACTTGTTCATCCTACTAGGATGAACATGTTTATTGAGAATTTCAAGGAACTAGTGAGAGCAACCTCTCTCTCTCTCTCTATATATAACTACAGAATTATGGTTTGGCATATTTGATGTCCCATTAATAGTGAAAACCATCCTTCGGTGTTATGGTGAAGCTAAGCTGGTTACAATGTTTATTTTACCTTGTTTTTCGTGTGTTTAATCTCCTAATAATTCATATCTTACTATCCTATTGATGTTTATCTCTTTCTTTGCATTTGCATGTATTCGAATGTCAAAATTCAAAAGAGCAATGGGTTAAATTTATAGATTTGTAATGGAAACCACTAAATATTCCAATATTGAAGTTAATACTAATTTAAACTTGTATTTTACAAAGTATTTATTTTAATTCAAATTTGTATTTTACATGTGTTCAGATCGGCACTGTTTGTTTTGCATCATTTTTGTGTTACTTGTTAACTCTTATTGGCAAACTTCTTCTTTTTCAGTATATGTGATACTATTTGTCCATCTTATGAGCTTAAAGTATCACTTTTGGACTTATTTGTGGTACTAGCATGTTGTAATGATCAAAACTGTAACATGCAAATTGATATGTGTAAGTCTAGATATACTTTTAGATAAGGTATAAATAGGTTTAGACTTAAAGATTGTGACACTGGAAGGGTGAATTAGTTCCCTTAGACTTCTCAACTTAGTCTACAGACTACGCTTTTCTCTCTAACTTTGTCACAACTACTTTCTCTTTGTGGCGACTACTTACTTTCCTATCTCGGATATCACCTTCATACCTAGTTAGCAGCTTACTTAAGCCATACAATACGAAGTGAAGAAGTAATCAAAACTACGACAAGAATCAATACTCAGAAACACAATATTTATAGTGGTTCGATCAATTATTTCAACTGCTCACTTTTGAAGTCTTGTTCACTAAAGCATACCTTGTTATGAACACTGATCTTTTGTAGGGAAAAGTTTAACCTCCACGATTACAATCCTTAACTTCCTTCTTGAGTTGTCAACGAAGACAATACAATCGCTTCCCCTCAAACTCAACCCAGTTGGAGCAGCAGAGCGAATACAATAAAATTGCTTTCTCTCTCACAACAACACTCTTACAAACTTAGAAAGACTCAGAAAGCTAAGAGCTCTAGCAAGGAGAACATATCACACGTTTGAGCAATTTGAACAAATGAGCAAGAGAGCAAACGTTCTTTTGCACCTGCCTTTTTATAGCAGAGCACGCAACAATTTCAACAATTTTCAAATTTAAATAATGCCACCTTTCTGTTTTGGCCAGTATGGATAAGTCTATTCATATGATGGTGCCATCATGTCTGTCAAACATTGAATGTTGTATCCTCATAATTGTCTATCAGTTTGTGACAGTTTACAAGGGATACATAATTTGACACTAAAAATGTTAAGATCATCAAAATAATATAATAATCTCAGTAACCACATTCAGCTTACGATCTTAAAGTGTCAGTTTTGGACTTATTTGTGGTAATGGCATGTTGCAAGGATCAAAATAATAACATGCAAATTGATCTGTATCTGAAATGCTCCTTTTAGGTTGCAACAAAAACTGAATCAAGCAAAAACGCTGGAAATGCTATTTTGTATGGGTGTGTTGAAACTATATTGGGCATTGAAGCTACCACAGGTCTACGAGTTCTTGCGATTAATATTTTGGGTAGTTTTTTGTCCAACCATGACAATAACATCAGGTATCTTGTTCCACTTTGTAATTCGTGTATAAGAATTTATATTATCCACTATGTACATGATTATTCTAGTCAAACTTTTTATATTTTTTTAAACTTTTACATTACAAGAACACATGGACGTATTGGTGAAAAGGAGTCAGGGTTGTTGAACTGGATAACATATCCTGTTTGTGATACCTCGCTCGAGAATTAAACACATGTATAACACTTTAAGTTCTTATAATTCATAACTATGTTTCATTATTTACTTAGCTATCACGTGGGAGTTGGATTACATATATGTAATATGCAGAATCTCAAATGCTTAAACTTTACCTCAACATATCTTATTTTTAATAATTTTGTGCTCAAATATGTATCAGGAATCTAGTTTACCCTGCAAGATATGATAAAAGTACGGTATAACCATCACGAAGAAGAAGAGTTTTTACCTTGAAATTTTATTTAATGTATGAGGGGAATCCTCTGATTTATTAGTTAGGAATGTTTCCAAATTATGCTAATTCCATCATCATGGTGTGGTGGCATACTTGGCAGAGATCGCCTTGCAACTATGTGTACGGCTTAGATCGCTCATGTTTATATATATTAAGCCATTGGGTAGACCCAACTTGTTGAAGACCAATCCAGAACATAAAATTGGAACTAACTGACAAATTGTGTAGGATAAACTCAATAAAATACAAAAGATTTGAAGTCAGCCTAACTCCAAAGATTGGAGTGAAAATTCTCAAGATTTTAAATCAAATCAGAAGAATGAATCAAGTTTTTAGTATTCTCTTCAGATGGAGTGAAAGTTGAGTAATAAATTAATTAGTGCTTAATATCTTTGTTTCCTGCTCCTTTGTCCTTCAGATATGTTGCACTGAACATTCTCATGAAGGCAATTACTGTGGATTTTCAAGCAGTGCAACGGCATAGAATAACAATTTTGGAATGCGTCAAGGTATCATAATATTGTCTTTATACTTGCTGGAAGAGAAGTCCCTTCATTAGCACAATGACAGGTTGATTCACGGTAGGGAAGCAACATATTAAGTAAATAGGAAATGGGTATTTGCAGAAGTTAGTTGCTTCTATCATGGTACATGGTTCACAATTGTACGCTTTGTACCATTCTCATGACAAGTGGCAGATATTGGAACTTACACTAAAGGGCAATATAAAATGAGGGAGGTATATTCATCGAACATAAGTCGCGGGCACAAGACTTAAATATAATGACAATCATGTTAAGCATATGACACAATATCATCTACATTATGATTCCATCATAATCTAAACATAATTTTTTTTGTTGTCATTCTCATACTTTCGTTCCTCACTCTTTGGAGGGAGTTGCCTTTTTGCTTCCCTAGTCCACCAATGGTCGTGACTTGTATGAGGTCATTCTTTATTATACATTTTGCCCGGGCCCCGGCCCCGGCTTACACGAGCGCCTGAAATAACAACATAATATGTTGGGAATCTTAATTGGAAAATGACAAGCACACAGTTATTGCAGAAGTGACCTGAGTTTGTCATATTCTTATTAACAATGTAATAGATTGAACTTCTTCTGTAGTGTCTTGTTAATAGCAGTCTGGTTGACTATTTTGTGCTGACTCATGAGGATCATTGTCCTCTCTCTACTTGCAATTTCCAGGACTCTGATGTTTCAATCAGGAAAAGAGCTCTTGAGCTTGTCTTTTTATTAGTCAATAACACAAATTTGAAGCCTTTGACCAAGGAACTAATTGATTATCTAGAAGTGAGTGATCATGATTTCAAGGAGGATCTTACAGTTAAAATTTGTTCTATCATAGAAAAGTAAGTGAAATACATAATGCTAACTTATACTTTGCAGTATAAAACCTTTTAGTTAAAGTACATGAATTTCAATGGTGGATTTTGTTTTTCATTTTTTAGAATTTGCTTGTTTCATTCTTATGTGATGACAATTTATGACACGTTGATAACAGTGGGTTTCATATCTTTGTGTTTAATCTTTTTTATATTGTTCTTTTGTGACCTCGTGGTCTTCCCTTTATATCTTGATTTTAAAAACTCTCTTATTCTGACAAGTATAACCGATTGATTCTTTTGCTCATTTTTGTCTAGGTTTACGGAGGAGAAGCTGTGGTACATAGATCAGATGTTCAAGGTCCTATCTCTTGTATGTACGGTAGCTCTAGGATACTTTTCATCTCATGGTCTTACGATGTGTAGCATATCCATATTGAAAAGATATATCTTACATTCCTTCTAATACGAGCATACCCGCCAATTAAAAAGAAACCAATTCCGTAAAATATGAATCTAGGAAATAACTGATAATTGTTAAAATTTGTTTATTATTTGTTTCATCTTAACTTGTGCATGTTGTTCCTCATATGTCTCTTTTTTGCTTAGTGCTATACATGTACATCCCCACAGTTTTATTTACATACAGACACATGGATGTCTAGATTTTTGCTAGTACCCTCTTATTGTATATTATCTAGTTGTCTTAAATAAGCGGACTCCAGTGTGATGAAATGTCATTGAAATAAAAACCATACTGTAGAAAATCATAAATTATCAAGACACTTTGTGATGGGGACTTTAATTCACTTTAGGAAAAATATGTTATTTGTAAATATTCATAAATCAAGTTTAAATTCTAAAGGAACTATACAAGAGTATTTATAGGATTCCAACACCTTAGAAAACAAATAGTATGAAAACTAAATAAAAGAAAAAATTAATAAAAGGTAAATTAATATAGGAAATCCCTAAAATGTTCATAATTAAGCTAGATAATACTAAACGACAGAAGGCCCATAACTAAAAATCAATGACTAGGCATAAGAACCATAATATAATTGTTGTTCTACATTAATTCTTTCCGACTAAAAAAAACTCGACTCCAATGAATTGGAAGACGATATAGATGATAGAGAACAACATCAAGATGACGAAAAATCAGCTTCACAAATATCGACAAGTGTAATACGTGGATGATCAACTCAATGAAAGAAGAAATGTTGACGATATCGAGGTTAGAACTTTAGAATCTTCTGAATTAACAGATTATCAAAACAATTGGAATCACTAAAAGCGCTCAATTCAAAAGATAAATGAGTTTGTCCATCAAAGTTAGCTCATATATCAAGGAAGATCTCGACGAAGGAAACAATTTGCATTGATGATTCAGCGATGAGGTGGCACCCAACTTTGAGGAAAGCAAGATTTTCTCCTTTTTTTTGTTTCAAACATTTTTTTTAAGACTGATGATAAGGTGTGGAGGTGGTTGTAGCGCCAGTGAGGTACAGCAGCAACGGTGGTAGTGTGACAGGAAGGAGCAGCAGGTAGTGTGACAGGAAGGTGCAGCAGAAGCACACAGAAGCCTCTTAAGGATGCGAAGCTCGGATCTGTGTTGATGTCGTGGGGAGGTTGCAACAAGCGACAACGGGTAGCAGTAGGTGGCAACTCTGAGTTGACGTCGTAGGGAGGTTGCAGCAAGCGCCAATGAACAATAGCAGGCAACAACTGTAGCAACCGGCGTCAGCAGCAGCGACAGACGGTAGTAGGCATTGGGAGACGGTGGCGGCATTACTGTAACAACAGTACTGTAGCTGAGGCGATGTTGTGAAGTAGTGGCAGCATCGTTTCCAGCAACAATGGAGGTGAGGCAGACAGATCAGGAGTTTGCAGTGGTGTTGTTGGAGAGGAGATGACCAATAGGGTCCTGGTACTGTAGTGCATTTTCTTCTCTGAGCAGATCCGAAATTCTTCCTATAGATATATTATTATATGGGGATCTATAATACCATGTTTTTTACAATTTTTGTCTTTAAAAACTACATCATATACATTCTTATATTCATGAACGGATCTCTAATCAATCTATATCATGGCATATGATCATCATATAAAATCCATCATAATATCATAAAAAGCCCTAGCATGCATTGATCTATCATGAAAACCTATTCTAAGGGGATCCGCCATGTTACATACCTTGCAATTATCATCTATATGTCTCACGCCTTGGATTATCTCTCTCGTTTTGCACGTTGTCCTCTGCGTCACCTCCTCATGACACCAATCCCGAGGTTGAAGTTTGAGAGAGAGAAGAAAAGAGAGAAGGAGAAGAGAGGGGAGAGAACTCACCTGTCGGCTAGGGCAGAATTTTAGGTTTTGGAGAATTATTTTCTTGTGGTTAGGGGTTTATATAGGTGAGGGATTAGGGTTTGGGTGGACTTTTAATTGGGCCCAAACTCTTATTTAACAATCTTTTAAT
>LTAE01001005.1:20920-32003 GCA_001647135.1 Pontederia paniculata | reverse complement strand
CTTCAGAACCTTCTGATTCTTCTCTCAGCTTCTGTGATTGTGCCATCTGTCCCCTCCAAAAGAATCTTCTGGTGCAGCTTCAAAAAGGTGGGAGGTTTGGACAGGTGGCAGCTTCTGCAACAACAGCCCAAAAAGCAGCAGACACAGCCAAAATTGAGAATCTGACAGCTCCAAAATATCATGTGCTAAAGATAAAACAGCAACTAACATCTCATGCATTAGTTTCTAATGGGCAATTAAATCAGATGTGTTTCTCATTAAGTGGTTCAGCAAAAAGGATTAGGTCAGCAATTAATTAGTAAATCAAAATGAGATAAAAAGAGCTGGAATTTCATCAATATATGCATATATTTTGGTATAAAGCTCTACATGTCAGCTATACAAATAGTTTGGGAAATTAAGGTGATAAACATGAGAGAATATACATTTAAGCTGAAAATGAGTAGAAAATGAAAGTGTTTTGGCACAGAATTATCTATATAAAAACTACTTATCACTAAGCCACTTTCTAGGATAAAGTTCGACAAATGTGTTTCCAAGTTGAGCATGACAGATATATATGCTCCAACTTGAGGGGTAGTGTTGAGACTTGTAGCCTAAGAAAAGACTTTTTATAGTAGTTACTTTTATGGTAGGCTAAGAGAGACTTTTATGGTAGTTTTTAATTTTCTGTTTTGTATTTCTTCCTTTGGTCTCCTTTATATAAGAGACCATAAGATCTCAGTTATGAATAAGAAATAAACTCCTCAATTTCCACAACCCCCTTCAAAAAAAAAAGTGTAACAACAACCAGTATTGTATTTGCTGCACATTTACTGTTGATTTTTTGGGCCCTTTAGTTTACTTCAGGGAATATCTATAATAATCACAGGACTTCAGATTCAAAAGAATAAACAAGAATTCACAAATATAAATGATTAATATGTATGCATAAATTATTCACACAAATGTCTGTGAGGGTTTCTAGTGATTCTAGGCTTCTATGAATATTAATTGTTTAATCAATTAATGTTTCTCCATTGTAAGCACTTTACCACATGTCTGTTACACCTTGTTACCCAAACGTTGGTGCAAAGTTGCTCTTTTTGACCTAAAAAAAATAAGTTGCTCCTTTGGTGAGAGAGGTCACAGGTTTGTAGTGTGGTAACAACTTCTCTGCTAAAGCAGGGAAAACTATATAAAGTTATGCATACCACCTCCTTAGGAAGGTCTTGGACCATGGGATATGCCCTTTAGTCTGCTATTCAATTTTTGCAATGTTGAATTAGAATAATTGACTAACCACTAACTATTACGAAAGCCTTTAGCCATAATGTTGATCAAGTTGAGAACAAAGCCCAACAAAGATTATGATTGCATATTACCTAGTCACTTAGGGACTAGATTTTGTTTAGTTTGATTTCGTGGTCTGGCAATCACTTTCTTTTCTAATACCTTGCGATTTTCAGATTAATTTCTGGACATGCTTTTCTTATGTGTACCAGAATCATTTCTGTAATATGTTACAGTGATATAGTACTTCTGGAACTAAACACATCTTTTAAATGTTTAATCTTCCAGGAGGATACAAGAAATAGTTCTGCCGCTGCAAGGAAATATCGCGCTTGAATTACAACAAAGAGCAATTGAATTCAATAATATTATTCTAAAACATCAGAACATAAAGTAAATGGCTTGTTCCATGTCCGTAATGACTATACATGTAGCTTCTGTTCTTCAATTTTTTATTTCCTTTTACATTTTTTGGTGCATATGCAGATCTGCCCTCGTTGAACGAATGCCAATATTGGATGAGTCTATATATATCAGGAAAAGAGCTGGCTCTTCACAAGCAAGTTTGTCATCAGATAAAACTAGTGCCCCATCTCCAGTTGAAGTTTCACTTAAGCCTCCGGAAGTTCCCCTGGTGGATTTACTAGATCTCAGTTGTGATGATACATCATTTCCTGCTTCAAACAATAATGATGTTCTGCGTGACCTCCTAGGCCTTGATTTGACAGCTCCAATGTCATCAGGTTTTCAACCTTCTGTTAATGATGTAAAATTAAGGAAACTCCAAAACGTTTCTACATTTTTATCATCTTAGTTTGCAGTTTTCTTGTTGTGTATTGACAATGATTCTGTTACTATGCTATTTTAGGCTAATAATTAACTGATAATTCACCATTTCTTTATTTCCTTAAGCGGCTAACAGTTATTGGTTTAATGTATTGTTCAAAGTAAAAGTGTTTCAAATAATGCATAAGAAAAGATTAAATATACACACACATGACAAAAGTGTGCACCATTGTCCTCAAAATACTCATACACCTACTACTATGTGAAACAAATATAATGTAGGTTTACATCAACATCTATTAGCACATATTGAAACCTTTTGACACTTCTAGTTAGTTGATTTAATTTTCATATGTCAAGAATTTTCTTTTCCTTTGTTGTTTGATTATCAGTTCAATCAAGCTTTTCTGAGGGGTTAATTCCATCAAGTTGTATAGTGTTAAATGGCTTGTAATTGTTTTGTTAAAAAGTCAATGTTCGTTCCGGGAGTACTGATATTATCTTTGTTTTGATGAAGCGAATACTGATATGCTTATGGATCTTTTATCAATTGGTGGTCCTGTTGAAGGTTATACGCCAATTAGCATTGATTCCTTAGACCAAGGTATCATGACATTAGCTTATCCAGTGTCATTTTCCCTTTTTTTTTCTATGTTTCTTGTGAGTAATCACTTTTGATCTCACCTTAGGAATTTCACCATCATCCAACGCTAGTCCTGCAAGTATTCAAGTATTGGATTTGTTGGATGGCTTAACATTAAGTGCTTCTCTATCTAACAATTCAGGTCAGTATTATATGCTAATATATGTGCACACTAATGGTTTTTAACATTACGTGTATTCTTGCACAGATTCTCCAGATCCAGTTTATCCATCCATCACTGCTTTCCAAAGCAGCAGTCTAAAGATTACATTCAGCTTTACAAAGCAGCATAAAAAACCACATGTTACCATAATTGAGGCCATCTTTACAAATTTGTCAGCTGACATTTATACTGAGTTCATTTTGCAAGCAGCTGTTCCAAAGGTGCTGTAAATAGTAACTGAACAAATTCATTATTCATCATGTTTCATTTGTCAGTCAATTCTATAGATATTTTCTAGCTCCTATCTACAATATTTCGGTTTTTTCATTTTCATTCCATGTATGAAGACGCATTTCTACATACTTAAAAAAACTGTTTGCATGCGTGGGCCCATTTTTATATCTTCTCACCTTTTTATGTTTCATTAACACATATCGGGTTATATGCCTGTACACATATGCACTACTTGCCATGGATGAGAAGGATGGCCTGCTATTACCCTATAGTGATGTTTTGGCTCCTGCTCAGTCTAATATTCTAATTGGACAGATTTCTCCTTTGCTCTGGAGACTTACAAGTCCCAAGGAGACAATTCTCATGTGACGTGTTGAGATATATGAAAGGAAAATTTTGACAGCATATCAGCTCACACGAGATTTTCCGAATGGGTTACACAATTTATATTGGATACTACAACCAATCTTCCTAGTGACCATCAAGGGAATTAGGAAGCTTTAATTTAGGAGAAGTTGGAATATGAAACTCTGGTCATTATATATAGCAGGTTGCCAAACACGTCAGTATATGTGGATATGAGAGTTTGTATGGATACAACATATCAAATGCTGTTAGAAGTTTTAGAAGTGAATTTAGGACATTTGATTAAGCATTTTTGTTCAGAGGGTAGTTAAGCATATTGTATCCTTAAAAAGTGCATGAAGCATTTCTGACACTTGCATAACCAAACATTTTAGATTTATGGCATAATCACTATGTACAAATTCCATGCTTAGCTGTATTTACTATTTCATGATTGGTAGTAATCAGGCCCAGTTTCTTGAAATGCTTTTTGATATTTAAAGGAAGTCACATAAGTCTAGTCTTAATGTTGTTATGTCATTCTTCATGTTCCCTTATATTTGTGTTTTTCTGCAGTTTATACAGTTGCATTTAGACCCAGCCAGCAGCAATTTTCTTCCAGCAGGTGGTAATAGCACAGTTACACAAACTCTAACCATTACAAATACCCAACATGGAAAGGTACAGTTTATAATATGAAGATTTCAGATATGAGCTTGAAGTCATCATGTCGTGAGAGCAGTACTATATCTGTCATGTTTAAGCTACATATATGGGACTGTGTTATTTTTCACTTGAACTCAAAATCAGCTATTCTGTGAGCAGTTAAACGACATGCTAATATAGATTCATATGAGATGATAAATCAATTTTATATGTGGATATGCATTTATTGTTGAAACCTGGGAAAAGGCATTCTGCTTTCTTATTTAATTGTACATCCAATCTTCAACTTGGCATAGATAGCATTGTTAAGAATATACATATAATGATAGAGTATCTTTCCAACAATTTATATTTTTAGGATAGTTGATAGCTCACTCATCTAATTTAACATGGTATAAGAATAAATCGAGATCAAATGCCAACAGTGCTCATATAAAAAGATGTTATTTCCTCTCTTAATGATCTATGCAATAGGTTGGGCTAGATAAAATTGTCAGCAACTCATACATAAGAGGGATTGTTAACAATATAAATATAAAGATAAAGTATCTTCAACTTTTGGTTAGTTGGTATCTCATTTAATTCAACAAGTCAAAGTCGTAGCCATAAGTCAAGAAGCAATTTCCCCCTTTTTTTCTACAATTTGATTTGCATTCCCAACCTCTTGTCTTATGAGATGGTTGTACTTAGTTACATAGTTGTTATGAGTGGAATGTGGTACTTTTGCACATAAAACTTCCCAATGTTGATTTCACATGGACTTAGATGTGCATTTGATTTCATCCTACATAGTTGTATGTCATTATCAAAAGGCACCATCACTAATTAATCATCTTCTGTCATTTCAGAAAGCACTGGCTATGCGTATAAGGATATGTTACAAAGTGAATAACGAAGAGAGGCTTGAATGTGGACAAATCAACAATTTCCCTGATGGTTTATGAATATAATTGCGTAAGATTTTTTTTCGACATTTTCCTTTCTTTCTTGCTTTTTTCCTCATGGGAGATTGTTTCTTCTAGCTATCTTCCAACTGTAATTTTGTGACCATTTCTGATTGTTTATCTTTTAGGTTTTTTTCGTTTACATTATTAAGTAGATGTAGGTGTTGGCAATCACATGATGGATTTTGTATACCATTTAATTGTTGCCGGAGTCATTTTCCTAGTTAGGGAAGCAAGGATGAAATGAGAATTGAGCTAGAGGTTGTATAAACACATAAAAATTAGTGTATAGCTTCATATTGTGTTGATTACTGTTTAAGCTACCAGATCAGAAGTCATCTGTGACCGAACACAGTGTTATCATTCATTCGGCATCTGTAACAATTTCACCAATCAGCATATGCACGGATTGCTAAGTTTTTTTCCCATGATTTAATCTCCCTTTTTTTTTCGTCATGTCTTGCACTCTGCAATGTCACAATTTGAATCTTGACCTCGAAAATACACCTTTTGCCTGAAAGTAGCAGGTTTTAGTATTTTTTTTCTCCGTTCTGATAATATCAACTTAATTTGCAATGTTGTTTTTTGATCCGTGTGTATCGACAAGTTTTGAGATGATCGGTCTTGTTCTCAAGTGTTAATCGATGTTGTTTATTGTTTTTCTCTTAATATGGCTAATAAATTGTTGTAAGTTAATTACATTTCAATTCCTTCTGTATCATGATCATCTGTCTACCTTGAAAATTTTAATACACCTGGGACTTGTCTCCTTTCCGAAGCCTTTGCTTCTAAGGGTAGAAGGCAGTTCTCTTAAATTCCTATCTTCACGGAACTGCGTGCTTTTTCAGGGAACTTCTCTGAAAAATTTTCACTATAGGAATCAAGCAAGGAAAAGACAGGTTTCTTTTCTCAGTACAAGTTTTCTCATGGAATCATTGGGTTGCTTCCAAGGGGAAAAAAAAGTAGCGAGACCTATTTTGCTCTACGTTAATGTTGCAATCGGAGCTGAGCTGAGGCAGGTCTGATGCGTGGCGAATAAAAAATTCAGAAAACATGTAACCATCCATTGAGTTACTGTTGATGGTTGGTTAACCGGGGTTGAATTCATATTGAAAAAAAAATGAAGTTAATAGCTTTCGATCTTATTATTTTACTATCTTAAAAGTTTTAATTGATATCGAGATCTCAAATAAATATTTTAATTATTTAAAAAATAATAGTTTTATAATTTTGATAATAATGATTAATATAGATGAAGTCTAATATATTTCTCTTATAAATTAATCAAATTGTGATGAGTGGAAAAAATATATATTATTGAAATATATTATTTTATGATATTCGAATCGATTTTACAACGTTCGATCTTAATACCTCGTTAAGTAGCTCCCGCTCGAGTCTCATAATTGTTACAAATGAAAATAAAATGAAGTTTAATCATTCAATGCCCTCAAGGTGAAAATAATTTGCCGTGATCCTAACTCCTTTTTTTTGCTAAGTTAATGTCAACACGTTCCGAAACTACTGTAAAAGGAAAGAAAATAACATGTAAAGGGACGGGCTGAAACAACTTTTAACCTTTTAATAATCTCTCTTTTTCTGGTTTTACAATTTCATGATGGGTGCAATGTTGTTTCGCATAGATGTGAAGCACCTCCATACTTCATTTTTTAGTAGGGATGATCCTTGAATTTAATCAATTTAATGTTTTATGATATGAATCAGCCGATACATGTATATACAGTTCAATTTTGTTATGATATGAGTTATCGGATATATACCACGTTTAAGTCTGAAGAACTTGTATAATCTATCACTATAAGTATGATATGATTTTAATCCAAGGATCCTGACGCACTTGCATATATATGTAAAATACAGCTGATTTCATGTATGTATTCTTTTTTTTCTTTTTATGATTTCTTATATATTCGACATTTGCCTTTTATTCATTATCATAATTTTGTGATTCTTAACTCTGTGATATTGCACCTATGGTCTATGGAGATTGGATGCTTTGCATACCTTTTTTAAGGAGTGATGCTTTTAATGATCGGCTTGTACTCATTTGCACCAATTTGTAAAATACGATAAAAAAAAAGACTACCCTGAACTTTAATGGACTGTTTGTCCCTATTCATGACTAAATTGCATTTGAGGATGTGGTGTCGACCTTGATATCCAAAGGTTAGTTATATTCTTTTTCCGGTTAAGAGCATCTATTAATATCTAATTAATTTAATATTCGAATGAAAACAGAGTGAATACATTTCCTCAACCAACTATATCATTTACCTGTGAATAATTTAGTTCAACAATATGCATGAATAACATTATTGAATAAGAATAAGATATTATATTGTCTGTTCTGAATCTTGATCCTCACAATTTTATCAAAATACATCACTATATATACATACATACATATATATANGATTAGTTCAAAATATTGCCTCATGCACTTTAAGGGACTCAAGGTATTCGTTGAATGATCGCATCCCACCATAGCACAGAAATCCACGCGGAGAAGCTCTAATACCAAATGTAACATCATGGTTCGTTAAGATATCGTTCACTTTGGGAGTTTGTCCGCACGATTTTAAAATATGTTTTAACTTGTATCGGAGTAGAGCAATGACCTATTCCCTTTAGGGATTTAATACTTGTCAATATATTATCCGTTTTGAATTTTAGAGATGGTTCTCATCGTGCACTCACGATGCAACACTTAGCCTTGTAAACTTTCTAATGCGTCTAGCACTTAACTCATGATTTCTAACGTATTTTGATAGATCCAAGGTATGTCCACATATATATTCAGTATTCTCTTGCATTAAATAGTTTAAAGTGTAAGTTGATGCTTATTATTAGTTATGATTTTGCAAACTTTATGGTTAATAAACATCTCATCGAAAAAGGTAAACTCTTAGGACTTGTTTGATACACAAATAAGAGGAAAATAAACTTATTATTCTTATTTTTGTACTCAAACACTCTTAGAATAATTTAATTATTTCATTTTTAAAATTATCTCGAAGTATGTCAAACTATCATTTTTTTATCGTCAAAACAAGAACAAAGTGATCTTAGCAAGAACTGTATTTTGTTCCTTTCTTTTTGTTGCTAATTTACTTTATTAAATTATTTTATTTTAATAAATATATATAATTATCTATAATAAGTTTTTATTATTAATTAAATTTTGCACAAAAATATAATGTTAATAATAAAATATAATATTATAAATATTTTGATATTAACAGTTTTACATATTAATTAATTATTATATTATCACTTTTGGTAATAATATATTATTGAGAATAGAATAATGCGAAATATTGATTAGCTAGTATTTGTTAATTATATAATATTATAATTTAGTAGTTAATTTTTATTAAAATAAAATAAAAACTAATTATTTATTATTAGAAACATTTTAATTTTTATAATTGTTTATCATTACTTAACCCGATAATTAGAAATATATTAATTAATTAATACAATTAATAAATGCTTGATTATATTTAATAAAAAATATCATAGTTAATAATTTTATTGAAATACTAATTAAACAACCAAATACATTACTAAGAATATCTCACTTCTATTATTCTAAAAAAAAATAAAATGAGAATATTATTATTAATTTTTATTTTTCTTATTCTTATATCAAACATGGCCTTACCAGTCAGGGGAAGACTTTCTTGGTGTTGTGTTGTTTGTTGGTGGATATATACCTATTCATGAAACCCATTTGGGCATTTCTTTATTCTCGGTAAGCAAGTTGGTTCTAATCATGAAATATTATTTCAACACTTTTTTTTCTTCCATGAAGTGGAGGGTGGAATAACTTATCCCTTCCTCCACAAATAAAAGACCATATACTTGTTTTTATTCCCCGTCAACTTGTTCCTTTTCTGTTGCTCTCCTTCCATCCTAATGCATTCTTTACTATATCATAAGCTTACCAAGTCCTAATTATTTTTGTTTACTTTTTATTCACGTTAATAATTAATTTTTGAATTTTGTACTTTCTTATGTTTATTGATATATACTACATTCTATATACAACAAGGTTTTCGTAATAATTATTTTTTATCACTTGAGTGTTTTGATGTTTCAAAAATTACTTTTGAGAAATGGGAATATATTGGCGCGCACTATTTTAATTATTAAATTACATTTAAAACTATTTTTAGTCAGTTTAGAATTACTCTATTTAATATATTACTAATTGAATCCTATTTAATAATTCAATTATTGAGTTTTTATTTTTTTATTTATTCATTTTAACAGCTTAAATTAATACAAACTAAAAATCTTAATATACGCCCAATATAAAAAGTATTATATAAACATATATAAACACATGATATTTTAGCTAATCCATGAAATTGCACTAACTATGCATTTCTTATCTTTTTTCCATATATAAATAATCAAAGATGTTATTTAAATAAAAAATAATTATTTTTATAAATCTTCCTTGAATTATCATAAAAATTTAGATCTAACCTGGATATATAATAAGACAAAATTAGGTCTGAATTTTCTTCGATTGAACAATTTCGTCCAATCATTTGGTATAGAATTTATTCAAGTTTTTTTGTTTATTAAATTACTATTTTATCCTTCTAGTTAAAAAAATTATCTTACCTCTCACCTTCTCTCTCCCGCTCTCACCTCTCTCTCACACCGTTCTCGTTTGTTTTCCCTCGCTCGCATGCGCACGCAGGTAAGCACTCCTGCTCAGTTACATGCGTAAGCGAGAACATGAGAGAGATAAGAGCGGGAGAGACAAGGGACAGAGGTAAAAGAAACGTGCAAAAGAAGAATGATAGAGAGTGGAAAAAGAAAAAAAGAGATATGATAATTTATTTTAAATTAGAAAGATAAAATAATAACTTATTAAATTAAAATAATTTGCATAAATTTAATATGAATTAAATTATTCAATCGAAAACATTTTAGACTTAATTCTATTTAATTTTATATATCAAAATTATATCTATATTTTGAGTTGAATACTATTTTAGTATACAATATGTAGAAGTCCATGCGGGCATTTGTATATTCTTTTTTCTAATATTATTATTAAAACACACCCTTTGAGTGGAGGGCAGGACTTTTACAAACCAACCTTCGACACGTCACCGATGGAGATGTAACGTGGGCCCAATCACAATTATTAGCCATTTGGGTCCGATAACAAAATATGAAATATCTCATACGCCCCTTCCCCGTCCCCAATTGGAATCAAATCAACGTTGCCATTTAAAGAGAAGAAGGAAGAAGACGACGGCGACGGCAACGGCGACGGCGGCTACCATCTCCGGCACAAAACCCAAACGCCTTGCAATCGTCTCATGGATTTGGCGGACGCGGACCTCGATCCGACGGACGATTCATCGTTCTCCGCCGCGCACCGCCGGCGCTGCTGCTGCTGCAGCTTCTGGATCCCGTCCTTCCCGGTCGAGCGCTCCGACCACCCTAGCGGACGCTACCGCCGCTGGTGGAGCCGCGCGCTGATGAAGCTGCGCGAGTGGTCGGAGCTGGTGGCCGGTCCCAGGTGGAAGACCTTCATCCGCCGCTTCAACCGGAACCACCCCTACCACCGCCACTTCGGCAGCGGGCGGATCGGTTCCTGCCGGTTCCAGTACGACCCATGCAGCTACGCCCTCAACTTCGACGAGGGCCACGGCGGAAGTCCCGAGGGCGACTACACCGGGTACCGTGACTTTTCCGCCCGCTTCGCCGTCCCGCCGCACTCGTCCGTGCTATCGGCAGATCTAGACGGCGGTCGGAGCGCCTCTCCGCGCTTCGCCGACGGGTCCTACGCCGACGCCGTCGCCGTCGCCGTCACCGTCGCCGCCGACGAGCGATGAGAGCTGCTGGCTGGTGGTTGGTGTTGCGGAAAAGAGAGGAAGAGACCGGTCCCATTTGTCTCGTTCCCCGGTCGCTTTGTTTGTTTCTGGATTTGCGTGTACAAAAAAAAAGAAATGAATCCAAATAAAAGAGAACATAACTTGC
>LTAE01001005.1:0-12265 GCA_001647135.1 Pontederia paniculata | reverse complement strand
GAGAGAGAGAGAGAGAGAGAGAGAGAGAGAGAGAGAGAGAATTTTTTAAAGGATGTTGCATGCAGTGTCTGAATTCTGAAGTGTCAATCCCGACTCTTTCTTGTTGTCGTAGAGGAAACCAACAAGATTTGGCAAATAGTTCCATCAACAGTTACCTTTTTCCTACGCAAAGCCCCACATCTAATTAATCACCATTATTATGCATGCTCATAAAAGCTTCACTAAACCCCAGATCTCTCATCTCATTCCCCGTACTGTTTCATGTTTCATGGCGGATTTTGGATTGGCAATGATCACGGGATGCAACAGTGCAAGGGAAAGATGACAATTCTTTTTTTTTTTACTTCGAAATTGCAGTCTTCTTTTGTGTATACTACAGCAAATTAGGATACATACCTTAACTAAATTGCCGCCTATTCTGACAAAAATGCTTCGGATAATGATAAAAGAATTGCTCGATTGGTGTTCTGTTCTTCTGTTTGTGCATTGTGTATTCATCACTTGGATAAAAGAAAAATCAGTGGCAGGAGTGCAAACACATTTCTTTGTATGAAGTGTATAGTTCCAGTAAGATTCAAGTACCTGCAATATTTTTATGCTCACAGATTCATGTGAAACAAAGCAACATCTTGGGAGAGAGACTGCATTTTACTTGCTGTATTAGTTACTGATTGTCTGACTCCTGCGACTGCAACTGAGGTTTTCAGCTTGCTATTTCCCTAAGGAAAAAGAAGAAAGACCACCACTGCAAAAGTTATATCTTGACCTTCTGTATGTCCACCTTCCTTCCTTTCTTTCTCTTTTTTTTCTCTTTTCCTTTGTTTTAGACATGAACATGCTAAAGAAAACTGAAGATTCTGTAAGCAAAGCAAGCAGAGGGTCAAGAGCCCAAAGGGATAAGACACAAAAGATGTCTCCTCAAAGTAGAAACTTTATCAAAAAAATAAAGTGGTAAAGAAGCAGCAGCAATAGCATGTGGAGTGACTAGATGAGCGCTTGCATTCAAATGCAAAAGTATTCCAGTAAATGGAGGACACCAATTTGTTTTTTTAACTTGTGAGTTATGTTCAGAAGATAAAGAAATTAGGGGAAAAAAAGGACTTGACAATCCAATATTAGTAAAGAAGTAATCAGTAAGACTCAAACCAAATCCATGCATGTTGAGTGGTCCTTTGTTTCAGCTTGTCTGTCTTGTCCCTGAACATGGACATTGGAGTGTAGTCCATATGACACTCGTTGTTTGTCCTGTGTCATGGACAGAGCCATCCTGAGTCGGTCAACATGAGATTTTAAATTGAGACATGAAAGTAAAGAAAGGATTTTTCCTCTATTTCTTCGTCTTTTTCCCTAGTCATGATTAAACCAATGTTTAATAGCAATTTCATCAGTATCGACAGAAACAAAGTCTAAAAACTCTTTCTTGTATCATTGACATGAAGATGGAGACCTCCTTTGGCTATTTGCAATGGTCACAACTTGATTTTTCTAGGTCAATTTTTTTTTATTCAAGCTTTGATTTTTCTCCTAGAACAAGACATCTTGGCTACATAATAAGTCATTTTCCTCTGCAGATTGGCAAATTGTGGATTCAATCAGAAGTTAGGAATCTTATATTGTCTTTTGGAGTGATAGAATGCCTTTATCACCCATGGGTTTGCCTCTGAACTATTCCGAAGAACATCTTTCTTACAGCTCAGAAGTCAGAACTGCACACAAAAGTTGCATTATTATGGCCATCACTGTTCCATCGGGAAGATTATATTGATCTTTATGCTTCTATTACATAAAAAAGATTTCTTTCACGAATGCTGAAACAAAGATTTGTTCACGTCTTTCCTGTTTAGATTGTATGCAGATTCATGCTATCTATAAATATTAGTGGAAGGTAATTGGGAACTAAGAAATTAGATTTGTGGAGAACTTTACAAACTGTTTTCAGTGTCCAAAGTGGCGTTTAGTGCTGTGAAAAAGCTATGACTTGGATTTCTAATGAACCATATCAATAGTAAACTTATCCTTCAGTGGCCAAACCACTACCACTCCATTGGCCAAATCATGAGTGCACATTCAAGTCTTCTGTGGAATTATTATACATACAATGACAGTCCACATGCGTGATTTATAAGTAGCCCTCGTTGAAATGGTTACATCGATCTATCACAACTGCAGAGTCCCAATCCTTACATTTGATACAATTCTCTCAAAAGTGTTATACAATATGGAATTATTACTCAGTAGGAAAAATACATGATGTTATACTTCTAGCTTGCAGCCCTTATCAAGTTTTCAGAACATGTGAGCAATAATTGTTCTGCATCCTTCAAGTTGCAGAATGTGCTTTCAGTAAATATTATTTCAAGCTTCAGTTTTTTTATTGCAGCCTCTGCAACCCCTGTTTATATGAAGGATCTGGTTGGATTTATGCATCTTCATGGGGCCGGTGATGTTACAAAACTAGATATCTAAGATTTGTCGTAATTATACAAAGAAAACAACTTGTACCCCAGAAAGGAGGACGACTCCAAATTATATGCTTCCAAACCCAAGATCTATTGTCTTAATCAGATAGTTCAAGTGGACACAGGTCAATTATCATAACATATTGAGAAATGTTGAAACAAGAACACAGGCATCTTGTTCAAACCATAGAAGGCTGCTTAACTTGCACAAGCTTAGATTACAAAACTTTTTGCTGCTGCACAAGGAATAAATCTTCCAGTGCATGGAGTCTGGAAGACAGGAACTTGATGCAAAAGATGTTGCAGAACAATTACATCTTCCAAACAGAAGGTACAAATAACCATGCAAGCTGAAAACTAAATCCACTTGATCAATGAGTTGTAGGGGTTTCATGCATAGTTATTTTTAATCATGTCTTGGGAATATACTACGTATAATTGTTCTTAAAAAATAATGACATTATAATCGTTTGCTTCATGAATAGCAACTGAAATAAATCAATCAAACAAAACCATCACCAATTTATCAATAAGCCACCACAAAATTTGATCACTCAAGATAAGTTAACATCGAAAAACTGAACTTTGTGAATCTAAAAGTAAAAGGGAGACAAAAACATGTATTTGAATGAGATTCAATTAGTCACCAGAAAAGAAAATAACATCTCGTGTTTCAGTTGTTCCGGTTCATTTATCCCCATCGCTTTTCCTAAATCCGCAGGCCTCCATAGAAAGAAGTATCAGAAGATATTGGAAGCTTGCCCTTCTTATTAGACCACTGCCAAACTTTTGACACCGAGAAGCTCTCTCGTCTGCTCCCAGGACCCAGTCGCTTCCCCTCCATAGCCTCACTGATGGTAGAATGTCCATTGATTTCCTTCCATCTGCTGCTCTTTTCAGCGCCAATCCTTTTAGAAACACTGCTCAATGACACTTTCAGATTGGTATCAGTAACCACATACTGATAAGAACCCATTGAGAAGCACCTCCTTGCATCCAAATTACTACTGCTGCACTCCCCTTCCTCTCTCATCACAGTGCCACTGGTACCATTATTTCCTTCCCCTCCATCAGGAGTAATGCCCAAATTCTTGAATTTTCCAAGCCTCACAGGGAACACTCTCTTTTCTCTAGTGACAGCCTCCTCGTCTGCCCCCCTCTCAGCCGAGAACATTTCCTCCTCTCTGAGATCTTCAAAATCAAAGATTGGATCCTCGACCGCGAGTCCCTGCACAAAGAGTGCTCCCCGACACAGTGGGCAGGTCGAATTGGAGAGAAGCCATGTGTCAATACAGCTGACGTGGAATGCATGGCCACAAAGAGGCAGAAGTCGCAGCTTATCTTCATCAGCGAATTCACAGAGGCAGACTGCGCAATCAAATGGCTCCTTGGAGCCGACAATCTCCGCATAGAGGAACACGGGCAAAGCATCGATGAATGCCTGATCAAGGCCCGAGTCATGCAGATGGAACAGCTGCTGAAGCTGGCGCTGAAGAGCTTCTGACCCTGAGATTTCAGCACCATTTCGCCTATTTGCATGGGACGAAGAAGTGGAAGGAGGGTGCTTTTTTATCAGGAGTCTGACTAAAAGGTGGAGGAGGCCAGAAATGAAGAAAATTACTGCAAGAATGACTATGATGAAGAGGACTGCAGGGCTAATTCTACTACTTGGGGATGCTGGAGTTGGTGGGGGTTGTGATGCTGCATAAGAGATCGAATCCTTTACAGAGGCAACCAAACGAGGGGATGGATAACTGGAGACCCCATCTCCCTCCTTGATTTGGGAAACAAGCCAAAGGGCTCTAATGGATTTATGAGGTGCGACAGCCATCTCCTCCCTTGATCTGGGACCAAACACAATTCATTTGAGGAAGCCTGGTGGGCTATAAAAGGCTCAAAATTTCGCCTTGGTTCTGCAATACCAATCTTAAATCATGGATAGATACTGGTAGGCAAAAACAAAAACAAAAAAAAAGGCAGTGCAGGTTTTATAGTTACAGAATTAGACAAGGTCACAACGGAAATAACCTGTTCTATGTTTGAAAATCAACTCAAAAACATATCATGACACAACAAACATAAAGGTCAGAAACAAAAAAAAAAACCTGCTTTCGATCAAATCCAGGCTCATGCTTGTTTCAGATGAAGAAAAGTGGTCATCTTTTCTATTTGCACAATCTTAGACATGAAGAACAGACATGGGAAGTCAAGGGATGGACAGTTGCCGCTGAGGAGGAGAGGGAGGAATTGGTGCCTTTACCTCTTGGCTGCGATGTGGTGCTCAAGAGAGAGAGAGAGAGAGAGAGTTTTCAATAATTAATCCATTTTTTTTTATCTTTTTAAATCTCAAAAGCATTCTAAATTCATTTAAAATGAAAAAAATCACTCAGTACTAGTGTGGTTTTGTTTGGATGATTTTTCAGATCTCAATGTCAGCATCAGATTATAAATATCAAACTTATATTTCTTCTATTTTTATGTTGTCAATGAACTCCAAGCTTATTATGAAATAAATAAATGATTACATAAAAATGAAAATGGAATTTATGGATAAAATGAATTTTTATAAGATAAAAGATGTCTCAATTTAATTAGAGAATTAAACTTATAATAATAAGATTAACAAGATCAAATCATTGTTGATAGAGGTTTAAGTTTTATTTTCTCATATCAAATTAATGATCTTTTGAATATTAGAATTAACATAAAAAGAAGTGCACTTAAATTGAACAAATACCAGCTTCATTATGATTTTTTATAATATGTATATTTCTGTAAGGATTCTCCTTATAGCTAACTTATTGTCAGCTCATTTATGATGTCATTTAATTAAAGCTTGTATTAGAATTAATGTTTTCTTCAACAACAATAGATGTGCTAGGCCCAATAAAAAAAGTTACTATTCCATATTAAAACAAATTAAATATAAAGATGCGTGCTTCTCAATAATTATCAACTCATCCATTTTACATTTGTATTTAGCAAAATCTTGTTAAAGAAAAGTAATTGTTATTCTGTTTTCTCTTTATTCTCGTAAAAAGGTATTTAACTTGGTGCTGTAAGATAAATTATCTTTTTCCTCCACTTTATGAAACTTCCCTGCACAAACATCTTTAACTTTTAGCCTTTGAAAGAAAGTTGATATCCTTTTTTGACTGCGAGAAAGATTATATTCTATTATTCTGATACCAAATGACGATATTTTAAAAGTTTAATAAAATTTGATTAATATAATTTGAAGGATCGTTATTGCTCCTCTTGTCAATATAAATGATTATTCAAATTTTATATTTCCAAAATAAGAAGTAGGTACCATGGTCTCTACCAACTGCCTTGCTTGATTTTTTTTCCGGAGGTGTTACATGAAGGATGGATTGCTGTCCTGCTTGCTAATAAATCTCCAATACTGTTGCAAACTTTCAGACACACTGAGATGTTCATATGTATGGACTACATATGTCAAATATGAACCTCGCGCAGGCTCAAGCGTTAAGCTCTAGCCAAGGCTTCACCCCCCCCATCAATTTGAGGCTCAAGTTTTTAATAGTTTGTATATATCTCACTTTTTTAAAATAATGATATTAAATAATTAATAGACAACTTATGGTAATATAATTATTATATTTTTGCATCCAAATCTTGATGAATACACTATAAGAAAATAGTGTTTTGCAGTAGTCCAATATGCCTCTCACTTCAAGTCGAAACTTTAGATGGAAAAGTGTATTAGCCACAATTGCGACGAAAAATAAGACTCCCGTAATTTTAATTTGAGATGAAGAAAATTTCTTATAGTTTGCAAGGGGAAGGACACAATTCTGCCGTAAATTACGACGGTCGTGGCTCGTAAAGATATCGCTGTTGCCAAAACCATTACTATTGTAGGCGGTCAACTTTTCTTTTCAATCACATCACCATGACTTATACAAAACTGCCACGAGTGACGAGAAGGTACAAATCATACTGTACATTTTTATGGCGGATTCTTCCATAAAAAAAATTATTTTATCATCACATCCCCTTCTTCTTTCCTTCATACGATGCTTCAGTGATCTCTCGCAAAATTTCTTCTTCACCGACAAACTATTTCCACAATATCCTTCCTTTCTTACTTCCCTTCCTCCTCCGACAAGGTGTGATTGTCCCCTCCCCTTCCCTCCTCCATCCGACGTGTCGCATGGGGGCCATTATTATTATTATTATTATTATTATTATTATTATTATTATTATTATTATTATTATTATTATTATTATTATTATTACGAATCATATGTCAGCACATATTTCCTTAGTTATCAATTCATTTGTTTTAGGTAGGGAATTAGTTATATTTAATTCTTTATATTAGTTTCATGTCTTACTTATGGTTTCATATGTTTAGATATTCGTCATGATATATGTTAATTATAAATTAATTCACTAGTTTTAATATATAATTGATTTAACTACTTTGTTTAACTCTAATAAATAATAATAATTTTAATATTTAATTTATTCAGACAAATGTTTCTTTCGAATTGAACGAAGAAAAGATTTATCACAAGGATTTATAAATAAAATTTAATATTTCATAAATTTTGTTTGTCAAATTTTTTAGTATATGTGATAAGGAATAATTAAATGTCAATGTCTAAAATATTATGATATAAAATTTCAGACAATAAAATTTATTAAAGTTCATTTATAGAAATAGTTTTAAATCAAATTATTGGTATCAGATTAAATATAGAGAAAAAGAACCCATTTTATATAGTAATGAAGATATTAAAATTTAGTTTACGATGCTAACACAATAAAATATGACAATGTTAAATTTAATGAAGAGTCACACATCTAAAGGCAAAATAATTTTACGAATTATAAATATTTCAAATTAACAGTTATGGTACGATTATGAAATTAATTCTGAATTATCATTGATCATGTGAATCAGTGAATGTTAAGTCTCAAATTTGGCTTTGATGCCATTATGTTAAGACAGTGACATAGTTAAGTACACGAATTCAGTTGAGTTATTATAAAATAAAAAAATATATCTTTTAAACTTGATCTTTAAGGCAATGCAAATTTTGTGTTGTTGAGAGGTAAAAATTTCAAATATTATTGATACAAATAAAAATGTAATTCCAACAAAAATAATGCTTTATTCATTTCTTATTTCAAAACTAAAAAATATATTTTTCTGTGTTCAACTTTACAAATGAGTTGACATTCGGAGATACTACTAATGAATGTGTTATGTTCCATCAATTTGATGGTGAGCCATATAAACATTTGATCGAATGCTTTCTGATTTTGCAATTGATCACAAAAATTAGTTTACGTGCATATGATTTTACTTCATATAATCAATTATTATCTAAAATTAAAATAAAAATATTCGCCACAATTTGATATAAACAATATTTTTTAGACATCCAAAATCGATCCAATCCCACCGCAAATACTTGCAATCGAGTTTTCTATCTTTGTTGTTGAAACTAACATAAAAAAATATATTTATTTTTTAAATTGTTATAACATGACTAAATATCCATTTTCTTTCAATTTGCTGATCTTTCCGTATTTGATTTGTTTCCCTTTAACAATCAACAATACTCTAGCAAATCTTGCTCACAATCAATGCAATATTCTAATTAATTATTTTTCATAATTATTGCAAAAGCTTATTTATTATTAAAGAATTACAAATAGAATATATAGATTCACTATTTATTGGCTTCAGGAAAAAATATATTTTATATTATAATCCTATTATTATTATTACTTCAATATTCTTAACATCTCGCCGCCCACAATATATTACCATAATATTTTTATTATAATTTTGTTTTGTACCTTCAAATTTCTCGAGGCGCCAACATTATCAACCGTCCTTTCAATTATATGAGCACAATTTAAATATTAATTATTGAGCTGAATAATTATCGATATGCCGTTTGACTTCACTAATCTTTGGCACATCGAATTATTAAAATGCGAAACATAATATCAAAGACAAACAACTTAACACAAAATATTAAACTTTAATTATTATTCATATGCTATAATTTTCTTTTGAAGCATATGCTGTACTTTATCAATATGTATTACATTAGCATGAACTACGTTTTCTAATGGATGCTTTTTCTTTTTCGGTGTCAAACTCATCGATGTCTAGAATTACTAGCACTTGACTAATTCGATGTTTGGATAAATGACGACGAAAGAAAATTCTGACCAAATTAATTATTTGAAAATTCGAATTCGAGACTACTAATTTTTTGTCTCTCAATTTAAAATACAAATTCGCTAATTATTTACATCTGTTCATTCTTTTTAAGCATACGCTATACTTTATCAATATGTATTACTGCTATTAGCACGAACTACGTTCCCTAATGCATGCTTAATTTCTCTTTTTGACTATCCTATAGATACTGGTCATATTAGACATCAAGACAACATAATGGTACTTGGTACTTGGTACTGACACTTCGGATGATGAGATGTCAAAATAATCATCACTAAACTCAGCACATTATTTTACTCATAAAATTATGACTTGTTCATTTTAATTTTTCTAAAAAATATATAATTAAATTCATTGGACTAATCATTTATTAGTAGCACCAACATGGGTTAATGGAAGTTGATAGTGAATGCCCTTTTACCATTAACTTCTTTCTGGTTTCCTTTCATCTTAGTCTCGCAAATTATTTGCTTCTAAAATAGTTCACAAACTTCCTTGATTGAAGTTTCAATTCATTCATTTAATTATTTTCCCCGTTCCAAAGGAAAAATAAAATATCGTTGGAAATAAATTAAGCTAATGGAGGTGCCTTCTAACTTCTAAGTGATGATGACCGACCAAGACACTTGGCAATTGGCAGGAGTATACATGTGGCCAAAGGAAAGGGAAAAGTGTTGCGTAGTACGTGATTAGGTTCGCTTTATATCGTCCTTTTTATGCACACGCAAATCAAGAAACATGAAAAAATGATAATTACATTTTAGTTTACATCCAAAACAAAATGAGGAACCCTATTCTTTAGTTTCGTTTATTTTATTGATACTTGACAATCCAAATAAAATAGTGAGCTTATTGATTGTACATAATTAAAATGGAATGATGTAAGTTTTTAAAAATAAAATTATCGAATCCAATCCATGCAAACTATGAATAATGGCGTTTCAATTTTGTGTCAATAACATAATTGTCGTTAATAATAATAGTGCTTATCACTTATTAATTATATATCAATTGAAAATTCATACAACATAGCATTTACAGATGATGGAAGTTATATATATATATATATATATATATATATATATATATATAACGCCCTAAAAAACGCACGCCGGTGGACTTGGTCCTCGAGGACTTTTCGATGGCCCTATATGAATATTGGGCATTCCATATGGACTATAGACTCACTAAGAAATAAAACTAAGCAAACCCGTGACCATAAAAATGAAAATATAAACATAATAATATCGCAGCGAAAAAACATGATAAGATATCATAAGATAAAATATATATTATGGTAGCGGAAACATATTAAAATTCATATAACATCTTGGCCCCTATGAGCATAAATCCATGATCAAATATAAGCCCTATAACATGAGTCTTAGACTCATTCGACTCGAGGCATAATATAATATAAAGTTCATTAGACATGACACTAATGACATAAGAGGACTACAAGACCTAGACACGACCATGTGCAAATCAAAACCGTCATGAGCACACTATCACCAAGCACTTCATGCATCTTCGCCTGCATGGATCCAAAAATAGGGGAGGTGGAAAACCTCCGGTTAGAGTATATAAAGGTCGGCATCTATCATGCAACATATATATGTCGACATAATATGATCATAAGTATAAATATTGGGCATAAATCATTTCAGGTAACATAAGCTGACACTTGCATATCTTGAGCATAACATTAAATATTCATACCTGAGGCATCACATACGTGAAGCATTACATACATTAAGCATAAATGATACTAAACATTTTATGTTCATAATCATCAGTTCATTAGACATGACACTAATGACATAAGAGGACTACAAGACCTAGACACGACCATGTGCAAATCAAAACCGTCATGAGCACACTATCACCAAGCACTTCATGCATCTTCGCCTGCATGGATCCAAAAATAGGGGAGGTGGAAAACCTCCGGTTAGAGTATATAAAGGTCGGCATCTATCATGCAACATATATATGTCGACATAATATGATCATAAGTATAAATATTGGGCATAAATCATTTCAGGTAACATAAGCTGACACTTGCATATCTTGAGCATAACATTAAATATTCATACCTGAGGCATCACATACGTGAAGCATTACATACATTAAGCATAAATGATACTAAACATTTTATGTTCATAATCATCATATTTATATCGTTACATCTTTACATATTAGCCATGTGGCTCATTTTGAATTCTCTTACTCACATCATCATCATCTTAAACATCTTGATCATAAAAGTCAATTATTATCTTTTACATGAAGAGCCTCGGGTAACATTGGCACACATCATCATGACTAGCTAGGTCGACCCTTCTCTGAGGTCAATATTGGATCATTCTCTAGGATCCAATATAGGGAAGCACACCACACTACTACTAGTGAGAAGACATCACTTCCGGAAAGCGCATTCGGCTACTTCCCTCTCCTCCAATGTGCCACGACTAATTCATCATGTCATCTTCTTTTCAATACATCAAACATAGCAATCAATCTTGTAATTTTAACCTAATTACGTTTTGCATGTATCTCGATGTATAGGTGTATCACAAATATCAAACATGATTTGCTACCTTACAAGAGCATAAAACATAGTATACAAGTGATTTCATCAAGCATTAGAAAGATAACATCATAGTAACATCTATAAAATGGCTTAAAAAATGCTTTGAAAGTCATCACGGCCCGTGATGAGCCCATCACGGTCGTGAGACAGTGTGTCACGGCCCGTATCCTGTAACGTCCCGTGACCATCACTGTCACGACTCGTCACATTTTGTCACGGTCGTGACCGTAGCGGTGAAACGGACGGGATTCAATACGGCCGTAATAATTTAACGGTCGGACCGAAATCCTTCCAGCATGAAAGTTACGACTGACGTGAATCGTATTAATCGATACGACCATTGTGTCACGGTCCGTGATATTCCATCACGGTCGTACCGAAACGGTCAATCATGGCTTCTCCGCGACTTCATGTCACGACCTCGATTTCATGGTCCGTGATAACATATCACGACCCGTGATAAGCCTGTCATGGCCCGTGATATCACATCACGGTCCGTGATGATTGCTCCGAAAACTCGTTTTCACCCTATTTAACTTCCAAATTCAATCCTTTCATACCTATGGACTTATCATTCTCAAGAAAGTTCATATGTGAGGGAGTTCCACATTCTAGGGTTCTTGACATCTCAATCTAGGCACTAACAACATCGAATTGAATGTAATTGGATCCAAGTTACAACATAGGGTTCATATATCCATTTTAAAGTTCATTTACACATTCCTAAGGTTCATAGTTCAACATATTCATATCATTTGAGGGTTGAACATGGAAGAGGCATATCTTTGTAGCAATTTACATAATAGAAATATCATTTCATCATGGCATGTGATGCGAAGTGTGGAGTAAGGTAGATGATGGCCACAGGTTATGGGGTTAACCAGGATCGATCTTCTATATAGAATGTTCTTCACTTCAAATTTTACTATTTATAAACCTATGCACACTCCTATCACCGCAAGTATACGGCAATCGATGAGTACT
>LTAE01001004.1:36583-64370 GCA_001647135.1 Pontederia paniculata | reverse complement strand
ATATATATATATATAGCAGGATTTGTGAATGAAAAGGCAGCCAATATGGCAGCAATTAAATATCAGCAATGTACATCATATGTATATAATTATACCACATAAACATGCACATGTTAATCTTTAAGTGATTAGTTATAATATAAGGGTCTGGCTATTCAATAGAAAAAGGTAAACAACACATGGCAGTGAGTTACTAATATGTTATTGGAGGTAAGTTAAATGCATGAACTAATGAAGTATAATAAGATAAAAGAATATATAAATATTACACATGTCTCAATGATGTATTAGTTGTGCACAGAGGTGTCTTACGGTGGTGAACTTAGTGAGGTGTCACCATAGCTACATGATTAAAACAAGACAAATGAAGAAGTAACAGGTAACAGGATGAATGATGTGGGATAATAGCTCTTATATGCATATAAAGTAAGAAATATTAATAAAGTTTTATCATATGTTGGATTAGGTTTTTCGATTGTGGATTAGCTCGGACGCGAAAGATCCGGCGAGGTCGAGCGTAGCCGAGGTGAGTGGATTTCACGACCTTATATATAACAACATTGTTAGTGGTCTAGTTAAATCATTTCTTTAGATCATGTGATTAATTATGTTAATTAATGGTGTGATTGTCTTTTGAGCTATTGTCATGATATGTGGGATTCGGTCTTTCAATATTCTCACGGATTTTGTTATGTGATTTCCATGAATTCAATTGCTCGGATGTTATTACTTTATTCCGGATTCTCCATATGCATGTGATTGTGTGGTTGTTATGAATCCTACATGAAAATCAATATTTTTAAATCTAAATTAATATCCTAAATGATATCATGATATCATCATGCATTTGCATTAGATCATGCATGGTGGCTCGCGTGAGAGTAAGGAGATGACTCACGTGAGAGCGAGGTGATTTACTAATGTTGGATCATGGTGATGAGTGAGTCATTTGCGGGCACGGGTTACGACTGTGTGGGCTGTTTGACCACTCGTGGATGATGATGTGTATATTGGATTTGGTGACGAGAGAGCTATTTGTGGGCATAAGCTACGGTTGTGCGAACTGTTTGACCTCTCGTGGAGGATGATGTGATGTGTAAGTTGGATCATGGTGACGAGAGAGTCATTTGTGGGCAGAACGATGACTCTGCGGGCTATTTAACCTCTCGTGGAGGACGAGATAGAGTCATTTGCGGGCGTGATTGGCGCAGGCTGTTTGATCCACTCGTGGCGGATATGATGATGATGATGATGATGATGATGATGATGATGATGATGATGATGATGATGATGATGATGATGATGACTATGATGATGAGGTACTTGCGAACAACGAGGGAGTGCGATGGCACATATATGTAGTCCATTGCATGACATATTTCACTTTGCATATTGAGTTGTAAATTACTTTCTTTTAGAAATCTATGTATGATATTAGCTTGTATTTGAATTCGAGATGTGATTTTTATTCGGATTTGTTTTCCGATTTTCATAGTTTGTGGAATATGTAGCTCACTGAGCTCTTTCATGCTCATCCCTCTATTTGTATCATTTTTTTTTGTAGGTGATGAGGAGGAGGTACTCCTTGGAGATTGATATGATTGCTTGCATGCTCACTGGGCCCATAAAAAAGGAAAAATAATTAGGTGTATACGTGTGTGATAGATATGGAGAGGATGAGAACTTATTCTTTCATAACATAGATTTTCTTGCCTATTCTTTTGGAACATTAATGTCGTTTTATCATTTTTGTTGTGATGAAGCGTTGTTGGACTCTCTCGGGCATCTGGCCCATTTACTTTGATATATGTCGCTTTATTTTTTATATATATGATCCGGGTTTTGCCCTATTTCTTATTGTACTTGATGAAATGTCAATTTCTAGCAAAGATCATGCCAAAATTTTGAAAAATCCTAAAATTAGAATTATTTTTGAGCCGTTAGAATTATTTCTAACCGTTGTTTCTTTTGAGTTTGAATTTGAATTAGTGAAAGGTCGCAACACCCCTTGCCGCGTCCCGGCGTTGGGTTCAGAGCGTGACAAGTACTTTGACTCTTGAAAACATGGAAGCCGCCTTGTAGAAGAGGTTTACGATGATCGTGGGTTACACCATGTATGTAGAATGCTTCCCTTGCAGAACTCATCAGCTTATATAAGCTTTAAAATGCATGATCCATTCATTATGATCAAAGGAGAAATCAAGTATCCTCTGCGACATACAGATAATCTATGTTGTGCAATGAACTTATTTCAAGAAATGCAGTGTCCTTATATATGTAGGAATTTTTTATATTACTATCCATGTGTTACTTCTTGGGGGTTATGGATGATTTTTAATGACATTGAGGATAATTTACTTTAGTATAACTCGATTAATTTTTTGGGTAATAAGAAATGCACATGACTTAATAATGGGGAACAAAGTTTATAATGATTATATATTTGTATTTCATGAGAGAACTTTAAATATTCTTTTAGAGAAGATTAGCACAGATTTCGATTCGAATATCTTACTTTTCTTTAAATTTTATTATATTTTATGATTAACTTTGTCATCTTTTTCATGAGTTGTCCTATAATATTTGAGGCTACTATCCTCAATTAATTTATATTATTTAGATTCGAATATCTAATTATGATAGATAAAATATTCAACGAAAGTTTTTTATATTTAAATAATTCGAATTTGAGACCTTCTTAAATTATGAGAAGTTCTTTAACACTCCATCTCAACTTCCACTCCCAATGATAACTTTGGCATCCTTTGGAATACCAAAAAATGAAAAATAGGATGAAGAAAACCTTATAACTATTGTCACTCCTGCATTCACAAGACATTTTGGGGATTGGATACAAATAATTTCACCTTAATTAAGACCAGATCCCTGCATCACTGGCTCATTTGAGTTTCATGAGCATTTGAGAAAATTTGATTTGATGAGATTTTTTTCAAGTATTCAATCTGTGTGAGCCTCCGGTGAGAACTATAAGGTCGCCAAGTGCACGGGATGGGAGGGGGACAGAAATGAAGTAATCGTGGACTACCTGCAAAATGCTCACATCTTTCTTCTTCTATACCTCTCTCCGTGCGTTGTTTGCTTTCTCCATGCACGAAGGCGCAGACTCCAGAGACATGGACATGGCATTGCACAGGTATCACATTTAAAACACACAGGCAACCTTGCTCACAGTTATGCTCTGACTCACCTGACGCTTCTTTGTACAAATACACCTGAAACTTTGTCTAAGTTTCGCCCCTGCTAAGAAACCTCTCTCTCTCTCTCTCTCTCTCTCTCTCTCTCTCTCTCTCTCTCTCTCTCTCTCCNNNNACCTCTCTCTCTCTCTCTCTCTATCTATCTCTCTCTCTCTCTCACACACACACACACAGTAGCAGTCAGTATCATATTAATCCTGTTTTGTTCTCTTCTTTCTTTATAGTTTGATCCGGCACCCATAGGGCCTTAAAGGATGGTTCTAATCAGGAGACGTCTGCTCCATTCTTCGCTACGCTTCCTGCTCTTTTACCTTCTGCTGCCGCTGCACTGTTCCTGCAGCTGTCGGAGGCAGCCGGGTGCGGAGGAGGAGGAGCACTCTACGCCACATTTGCTGCTGCCATCGCAAACGTCGGCGCTGTCAACGCAATTGCCATCGCGACTTCGACTTCAACCTTCTTCAGCCTTGCTGCTATGTTCGCCGCCGTCGCCAGTAATGCCACTGCAACCACCACTGTCAAGGCCACCGGCGATGGTTCCGTTCCTGCCACCCTTGCACCCGCCGGCGCCACCGCCACGGTTGGAACCCACACTGCCGCCGTCTCCCACTGCAGAGGCTCCACTTGAACAACCACCCGCAGCATCACCGACGCCAGGATCAGCAGCTTCGCCCCCATCTCCGTTGCCTCCACTGCCCGCATTACCACCAGAACCAGCGCCGTTGCTGCCGCCTTCAGAGTCACCACCACAGCCAGCAATACCTCCGTCATCTCCGTCGATACTGCCGCCGCCAGCATCGCCACCACAACCAGTACCTCCATCGCCCCTGCCACCATCGGACTCACCACCGCAACCAGCAATAGCTCCGTCATCGCCGACGTTATTGCCACCTCCGGCACCACGACCAACAATGCCACCTTTGCTGCCACCTTCGGCATCACCACCAAAAATAGTAGTGCCTCCGTCATCTCCTCCGCCGTCGGAATCACCACACCAGCCAGCATTACCTCCAACATCACCGTTGCCGCCACCTCCTGCGTCCCCTCCATCGCCGGAAGCACCATCGCAGCCAACAATATCTCCACCAGCGCCACAATTGTTGCCACCTTCAACGTCACCACCACGACCATCAATACCTCCATTGCCTCCACCACCGCAACCAGCAATGCCTCCGCCAACGCCGTCGCTGCTGCCACCTTCAGCATCACCAACATCACCTCCAGCGTATCCGCCGTCATCGCCGGCGCCAGAATCTCCACCGACTCCACCGGTACTACCGCCGTCGGAATCTCCATCTCACTCATCATCACCAACACCCGCGTCATCTCCACCGTCACAGCCACCAGCACAACCAATAACGCCTTCGCCGCCCTTGCAAACCATCGAGTACATAGACCCCACATTCCCCCCGGTCCTCCCGAGCCACGCTCCCAAGTGTTCACTCCATGTTCTTCAGCTTGCATTCGGCGGCAACAACGTCACCGGCGCATCAGCCATGGTCGCCAACTACACCCCGCCGGTCGACTGCCCGATGCCATGGTCGCGCGTCGTGCTCGAATTCTCAGCCTTTGCCTCTAACCTGAAGGACGACCCCATCTCGGCAGTTTGGCTCCACGGCGCAGAGGTCCTGCGCACCACCGCCCCATTGCCGATGGCTCCGGGCGTCCTGTGGCGAGTTCACAAGGACGTGACTCGCTACATGGCCCTTCTGAGCGACGGCGGTCATCTATCCGTGACGCTAGACAACTTAAACGTCACCATGTCAGGAGTCTACTCTGTCAACATTTCTCTCCTCTTCTACCGCAACGCACCTTGCGACACTTGCATGGGAATCACGTCCAACACCATTGAAGCAAAGCCAAAACCTGCTCATCTTCCAACAATCACGACAATCTACAACGAACCAGCTGATACCATCATCCCCATTTCGCGCAGTGGCAAAGGCTCATGGTTCAAGCTCCGGAACGAATCTGACATCCAGAGGAAGTCGGACGTGATCATACCAAAGAATACGTACCGCGCAATGCTGGAGGTCTACGCGTCACAACACGGCGGCGACGAGTACTGGTACCTCAACCCCCTCTGCTCCGAAGAGCTCCTGTTCAAGTCCTACGACGGGCTCGAATCAGCGAAGCGTAACGGCGGGTTCAGGCAGGTGGTGGCCGAGATAGACGAGCGTTACGTGGGTTCCTTCATTCCATTCCCTGTCATATATCCAAGCTCCGTTAGTCCGTACCTCTGGGCTCCGGTGGCTGCCATCGGCGCTTACAACCACCCGTCCTACGAGCTCGAGCTCACGCCATTTCTCGGTCTGCTCCTCGACGGCGAGCCTCACAAGTTCGGCCTCACAGTTCGAGACGGCCAGCCTTACTGGCTTTTGTCTGCTAACCTCCACCTATGGGTAGATGCAAGGTCCGATGCTGTTACCGGAGGCTTGCAGCATTATGAAGTCCCTCCTCTTCAGATCGACAAGGAAGTAGAGTGGAAGAGCAAAGGAGGCCAATCCCAGATCGACGGGGAGGCACAGATCAAGTTCTCTGGCTGGGTGTGCTCTTCTCACGGCAACATAACGACGGCAGTGGAGCACAAGTTCAAGTTCAAGAGCAAGGTCGAGATAAAGGACAAGGGGGACGTGAAGCATGTCGAGATGGAGAGCAAGTCTAGAACCAGTATAAGAATCGATACGGGTGACCAGCAACTGGAGAGGGCATCCATCGAGCTCGCCGCGCCGTTGGAAATGACGAGGACGAGCTCTGCCGGCACAGCCGGCTCCATGCTCCGAATGATCAAACTAGAACACGAGCTTCAAGAGACCCGGAGGGTGACAAGGGGAGGCGTGAAGGCCATGAGCACTATTGGCGACTGGCAGGAGGCCCAGGGCTCGACGCTGGTGGACAACGGCACGACCTTGTGGGGGAACGGGGACACCAAGTCGAGGTACAAGTTCCGGGACGAGAATGGATGCTACCTCCGATCAGTGGCCGTGGTCGGAGGGAAGGTGAAACGGAATTTGGAATCAAAGTCCTGCAACACGGTCACGGCTCCTCCGGCATCTCGGTGCAAATCAGCTACCATGCAGTGCAAGGCTTAATGGTCTAGTCTTACATGCATGATATGTTCTTTCTTGTTCCAAAAGGATGTCTTAATCTACTGATGATAGAATATACATTACTTATTAACTTTTTACAAGTTACAGGCTGCATATATTTGCTTCCGAAACAAATTTATAGGTTTTAAATACTGCAACATTTTTTATGATACAACCTGAAACCATGAGTTGCTTCTGCATGTTGTGAAGTTTTATTTCAGGCATTTGCCACTAGCTGATTCAAGGAGAAATGGCAAGTTAAAAGAAACCAGATTCCGGGTAAAACTAACCAGAATGCTCAATGAGCATATCTGATGACCTCAATGCAAGTGTACTAGACTTAGGCTTGATTTACATATGGTTCAACTGAAACAACCACTTTTAGATCTTTGCAGAGTAGTCCGGCCATATGTCAATTTTCTCTTCATTCCAACAAGCTGCATGCAGATTACTTGCGGAGTAGATGTTTAAAATGGCAAGTTACTGAACAATTAAAGGTAGGTTTGCTACTCTCACCCACAAAAGTAGGTTTGTTAACAAAAGAAAATAATGACTGAAGTTCTATTTTGCTTCAATTTACAGTGAAGTTATGAAAAACAGAAATGGTAGCATTAGAGTGCAAGTGTGCAACTAACTGTATGATGCTCGTTAACCAGATGAATAGTAAACGCTTAGTAATCATATATCCTAATTAACAAAGACCATTTTTTTCGTCAATGCTGGTAAAGCAACTGTTGTATGTTCCTATGTTTAACTGTAACAAAGACATGAACTGCATTAAAAGAATAGGATATGCCATTCTTTAAAGATAACAAGCATAAACAGTGACCGTTTGCATTATCTGCCTAAACTCTTATTTCTACATGGAGCCACAAGGAAAATAAATAAAATCATAATGTTTGCACAACATATCAGGCAAGTGAAATAAAATTTACTGAATTAACATTTCTGAAGTTTTTACAGAGAGCAATCTTACTTGAACAATCTGAGATCAGACACATCTGGAGTCTCCAGACTTCTATGATGTCTGTATTTACTAGATATCAATTGAGATCTAAAACAAAACTATCACTCAGTAAAAAAACTCGTGTTTTGAGTACCATTAATTGGATCATTCTTTCATATCATAAGAAAGAAATTAAGTAGGAGTCACATTTCTTGACATGTAATGTTAACTGTTCTTTTCTGGTTGATTGCATAAACTATTTCATCAAAGTCTCACAAAAACCGGCAGTGCTTGCAATTCAGAACCTTGTACCAATTATATCCAAAAATTGAGCATGAACTAGGCACCATGATCATGCAATCCATTTATCTTACTTACCCTCAGGCCTCAATCTTCTGCAGCGTTCTTCCTCAGATTACCGACTGCAGCAGCAGCAGTTCAGTAGCCATTCGCATCGCACCAGCGGCTCCTCTCTGCCGTCGTCGTCCCGGCGTGCTGCACGGCACGAGTCCTTCCCTCTCCATTTCCTGCCGTGCCAGTTTTCTCTGTAGACGACTGCTCTACGAAATACCTAATCAAGTTCCGTAGTTGTCGAGTTGCACGCCAAACCATAACGACAAATGCATGTAGCAATTGCAGTACCAGTACAATCTAAATCCGAGCAACTGTGCGACCTCTCAATACAACTCCTCTTGAAAATGGCAAGGCCAAAGCAGAGTAGCAACATGTCAAGAGGCAGATACAGACGACGGGCTTCTGCGCTGCAACCACTGCTTTCTTCACGTATTCAGGTCCGTTCGAGAAGGGGGTTTTCCATGTGATTGCTACGTCGAAAGGATACGTTATGCTGCCTTTTGGTTGGATTCCTTTCTGCTGTCTACTACACAGTGAGACAGCGAGTGAAAGCAGAAGGAAACATACCAAACTCGTGTACTCGGAATAGAACAACAAATGGTTGTCTGCGTCCAAGTGTTGCACACATTTTTGCATTCCATACTTGTATAGTTTCCTCTCTCCTTCATCTCTTTGCCATCGTCCATTCAGCTTTATATCACATATATATAGCTATCAAGGAAAGAGGAGGAGCCATTCACCAAGGTTTTGTGTTGCCTTCCATTGTGATCAAAGATGCACCCGAAACCCTACCAACTTTGTCTCCTCCTCTTGCTGTGCTCCACAGCCATGGGATCATCTCTACCAGACGTGATCCAGCTGCCTACGGCTCAAGTTCCGATCCCACCTGTTTCGCTTGAACACTTGGATCCCACTCTCCCCCCTGTGCTCGCCGGTCAGACTCCCCAGTGCACCGTATTGGTGATGCAGCAGGATTTCGCGGACACCGCCGGCGAGCCGCCGGTCAGCGTCAACTACACGCAGCCCACGGAGTGCCCCTTCCCGTGGACGCACGTCGTTATCGAGCTGTCTGCCTCGGCCTCTGACCTCCAGCAGGAGCGCGTGGCTGCTGTCTGGATCAACGGAGCCGAGGTCCTCCGGTCAATGACACCCCGGCCGATGGCTCCCGGCGCGTACTGGAACGTCCGCAAGGATATCACCCACTACGCTGCGATCTTCGGCGGCCGCAGACACTTGGGCGGCCTCGGGGCCGGTGGCGGCACCGTCTCAGTGATGCTCGAGAACTCCATCGACGTCCTTCCCGGTGTGTTCAGCGTCAACGTCTCCTTGCACTTCTACCGCGGAACCGCGGGGTCAGAGGGAGCGCCGCCGCGGCTGTCGACGTACACGTCTCATCCCACCATTAAGAGGCTCTACCGCAAGCCGGCGGACCTCGTAATCCCCATCTCCAATCCCGATGGCCAGTGCACCTCTGGTTTCTGGTTCCGCATTAACGACGACTCCCACGTCGTGAGCACGTCGGCGACCATCCCTAGAAACACGTACCGGGTCTCGCTGGAGATCTTCGCGTCGTACCATGGCGACGACGAGCTCTGGTACATGAACCCTCTGAAGAACCACTACCTCCACCAGGCAAAGAACCTCTCAGCCCACAGGAACAATGGCGGATTCAGACAGGTTTACGCGACGATCGACGGCCAGTTTGCCGGCGGTCACATCCCGTTCGCAGTTCTCTACCCGGGTTCGATCAACCCCTACTTCTGGTCCCCGGTGGCGTCCATCAGCGCGTTCGACATGCCAACCTACGACCTGGACCTGACGCCATTCCTGGAGACATTGCTCGACGGGAACCCTCACGAGATCGGACTTGGCGTGCACGACGCCCAGAGGTACTGGCTCGTGAGCGCCAACCTCCATGTCTGGGTGGACGACTGGTCGGACGTGGTGCAGGCCGGCGTGATCGAATACTTCGCGCCCCCGCTGCAGATGAATCGTAACGCCGATTGGAAGGAACCTGACGGCCAGTCCGATATCGAGGCGGAGGGTTTCGTCCGGTTCTCCGGGTGGGTGAGCTCGTCGCACGGCAATCTGACCACCCACGTCCGCCAGAAGATAAAGTATAAGAGCCAGGTCGAGGTGCAGAACCGGGGGCGGGTGACGCAGGTGGAGATGTTCAACAAGGAGCGGATGACGGTGGCGGTGTTGAAGGGTAACCAGCTGCTCCACCGCGCGCAGCGGCTCCTGGAGGCGCCAATGCAGGTGCAGACGTCGATCGCGTCGGCGGCCAACGGCGCCAAGTTCGAGAAGGCGCGGATGTTCCACCAGCTGCTGGAGATGGTGAACCTGAGCGAGGGACAGGTCGTGACGACGGCCACGCTGACGGACCGGCAGGACGCCGAGGGCCAGGCGCTGATGAGGGACGCTGAAACCGTGTGGGGAAGCGGGAGCACGAGGTCCACGTACAGGTACAAGGATGAAGCCTCCTGCGTCACCCGTTACGTGAACGCCGCCGGCGGGATGTTGTTGACCGACACCAAGGCCTTGTCTTGCTAAAGCAGAGTGTGGCGTTCAGGTTGCTCTGCTCGTGCACGTTGCCCTTATTTTCTCTGTTTTCTTAGCCGTTTCTGAGATGCTTGCCATTAATACTTTGTTAAGTTTTGTTGACGACAAGTTTGAGAGAGAGAGAGGAAACATAAAAGAGAGTAGTTGATAAGGCTTCGCTAAGTTTGCGTTTTGTTTTACTCATAGCAAGATACGCTAGTGACCGTTGCCCTTAATAATATATTATTCCATGAAATAATTAGTTATTGGTGTAACTTTTTTCATGACTGAAATTTGGTGCAATTATTGTTTTTTTATGTATGTGGTAAACATTTTGGGATGGAGGGTATTATTATTGCCATTGGGTCCATTGCACATGTGGAAGAAGCTGATATTCACGGAAGACATATCTATTTAAGTTTTGAAATGTGATTTATGAAGAAAATTGATATAGCACAGTAATACACCTCAACTTAGATCAAGAAATTTTAGATTTGATTCTGGGTTATGTACTTTTTTATTTCTCCATCATATCTTTTTTTTTTCTTTTTTGTATTAGACCAATGAATATCTTTGCAATTGAAAAATATATATAATTTATTATATAGTATACATATAGATTTTCTTGACATAATATAACGTCCCGTTTGAAAAAAATAAAATAAAACGTATCATGTTCAACTTGAACACTGCTCATTTTTTCACGATATTGATGGACACCCGATTTTAAATATAATTAGAGAATTAAAATTGATTTTGAATCAAACTCTATTCAAACCTTAAGCTACTCTATATATACCCCATGAGAAAGAAGCCCCAAGTCTCATATTTTTTTCCTAATTGTTGGAACTCTCTCTCTCTCTCTCTCTCTCTCTCTCTCTCTCTCTCTCTCTCTCTCAAGGCCTAAGGTAAGAAAAAAAATATTTGTCTTGCATGTAGAGGAGAACGACTTGGAGAAAGAATATGAAAATGTCTAATTTTATTGTAAAGAACGAGATAGGAATTTTAGGAATATTAAAAAGATATGTAAGGGGATCCTTAGACTAGTAGGAGATCTAGGTTATCTCTCTACCTGTTTTAATATTTTATGCATGAGATTAAGAATAATCATGTTTTCCTTATTTCATACAAAGATTTTATTGTTTCTAGATGTTAGAAAATATAGATCTAATAAGGTAGAAGCACCCCATGATGATGAAAGTTTTCTGTACAAATTCTAATCAGTTTTCTACTTCCCAGAATAATATTAAATAATGATGGTAGAAGAAAACCTTATGGAGCGGATGATCAAACAAAGGTCGCATCTCCCAAACGTGGGTTGCGTCGCCTCAACTAAAAGAAACTCCAACGCCGACACGCGGGTCGTGTTAATACGACCGCGTCCCGACTGGATGGACACGGGTTGTATTCTGGCAACAGATATGAGAAAAACCTGGGAAGATTGTGTTCCTCATGAACTCGAGCTGCATTCTACCTAGAAAATTGATGACGATCCATCGCCTGAATCGAACTGGGTTCGACAAATTAAAAATCCTAAACAAAATGGTCTCTGTCATGTCCCAAAATGGATTATTTTGTCACGACATAGAAATAATTGATGGATCTCGCGTCGAGCACAAACCACGTTGATGCACGTGGAGGATGACATCAGCAAAATGGACCATGTCCGAACTAGAAATGGACCAAGTGCGCAAGGAAGGAGCTGATGAAGTATTTCGAAAGGAAATGGCCTGTGTCGCATCTTGACACAAACCATTTTTCGAAACTTGATGGTCGATCGGAAATGGATTGTGTCGACTCCCGACGCTGGTCGTTTTCCAAAAGAGGAGTTTTTAATTGATTGTTCTTTGCATGATGATGTATGTGAAGCTCATTAAAGAAAGATTAAAAGTATTGAAAAAAGATAAGAAAATTTTAAAAAAATAATATAAAAGATGAAAGTTGTGGATCTTCATGTGCATTGATTGTTAAAGGGAACAAAGAACAAAAGTTAAAGGTAAGAACATATTGTGTAGCTGAAGGCAAAATAGTGAAATCTCACGATGGTGAAAGTAAAACACTTAATTATTATTCCTGTTGTATAAGACTCTCCATCATGTGCAACGAATTTGGGACTTTCACCAAATGAAAATGTTTGTCCATCATAAATGGTCGTCATGATGATGATTGTATAACCACTGACGAAGATAAATAAAAGTAGCATGATATTTCCATTAAAAGGTAAAGAATTCTTCACAAGATATAAGATAAAAATGAAAGAAGTTAAATGATAATTTTTAAAAATGAAAGAATGAAAGTAAGAACGAAACAACGAAAGATGAAAAGAATTAAAGAAAGAAAAGTAAAGATGAAAACAAAAGAAATATCATACCAAACAGATATTATTTTAAGAAATGAAAGATACAAAGTTAAAAGATAAGATGTTGAATGCAAAGAATATTATGATTGTTTGTGCTTTATTATAATTGTTATTCTTCTATTATATGCTTTATATTGCAAACATCTCAAGAACATGATAAAAAAATATTTTCTCAATATACTTATTCTATTTACTTTTTTTTTACTCTATTGAACTTTGCAGTGTTAGCTCATGGGAGATTATATAGGGCTAAGAGATGATGATAGTAACATGGATAACGATAATGTTCATAATGACACTAGTGCTTGCACATTTTTTGGACTTGATCTGGTTAGATATGAATAAATAGAGTTGTAACAAAAAATATTTGAGCAATGATAACTTTGGTCCTTGTTGCAATATAAAATTTTAATTTATTATAATTTCTACACACGTGTACAAGATATTGATCATAAAAGGTCAAAAATTAAATCAAAGAAAGAAAAATTAAGTCTAAGTAACGTCTCCGAGAGTTATCCAAATAAGTATTTATAGATATTTTGGAAACATTACACATAATATACACAAACCAATTCATACGTGCACATATACATTTTACCCATTATTATTACTCTTGTCATAATTTAGCTTTTTTTCTCCCAAACAGTGCAACTCTTTCGATAAAAGTTTATGCTCACAATTTATATTCAAAATAGGGGTTTTTAGAAAAACAGATCTACTTTACCAACGGTTTGGATATAAAGTTGGGTGTTTGGAAACACAATAAGGTAAAATTTATCCCACCAATCAGATGTGGTTGTAATATGAGCATTAGTTATACACAATTCATCTTCTTTCATTGAGATTACCAGATACAATTAACAAGGAGCACAATCTGTTTATGGAAGAATAATGAGTGGATAAGTGATAATTAGTACAATACAACTTAGACTAGATCATAGTTGGCTATACACTTGTTCTATGTCACTAGATCATAATTGGCTAAATACTTGTTACATTTTGAGTTCTACACAAGCATTTTACCATGAACAGATTTTTTTCTTGTTGCATATATTGATATGTGTTTCCAGTTTTAAGAAAAAAAAAGTACAGACAGACGGTACCTTTTATTTAAGGTACTACTGTACTGGCAATATTTTTTGGTACGGTCCCAACCATGTCCTCAGATTCATAAATATATGAATCGAAGAACATGTTTTTCAAATCTATTGCAAGATTATGGTGTTGGAAATTTTAATTGGTGTCTTTTCCAACTTTATTACAAGATTATTATGTTGGACATTGTAATTATTGTCCTTCCTGTCGCTTAACAGTGAATGACAAACCTCAGCCTGCCTTCTGTTTATGCAATTATCATCTTGCACATATCTACCCTCAAATTCCCACCTTTTGTTGGAGGAGGAACCCCCTCACTGCCTTCTCCATACTTTGAACTCTGATATATCTGCAGGGTAATAGACGGGAGGGTAATAATTAATTTTGTTTGGATAATAATTTCTTGGAGGGAAAAGTTAAAAATTAACCTCCTTTTCCCTCTTAACTAACTAAAAATTATTACCCCAAATTGAGGTTGAATGGAGGATAAAAAATTTTGCCCTCCATTCCCTTCCCTCCCATTATCTTCCCCTCCCCTCCCTTCCCTTCCCCTCTTATATCCAAACATACCCTTAGTTAATTCTAAATTACTTTTTCAAAAGAAGAAATGGATCAAGATCCCAGTTTAAATTCTTGTGTTGGAATCCTGAAAAAAGTTCTCCTTTGGAAATTAGGAATTCCAGATTTGTGATTCTGGGGCCCCTTTGCTTCTTGTATAACCAAATTGAAGAGATTGTGTGCATGATTGAAAAATATGAAACTTTATTTCTTTTCTCTTTGAGAATATATAATTAATTTGAGATAAGGTAGTTCAAGAAAATAAAAGAGATAAATTCTTATGAATCTAACTTGGAATTCAAAAATTTCTATGACAATTTGAATGTAACAGAAGAAAAATGAGGTGAGATTATACAGAACTATAAAGTTTCTGGTGATCCCAAGATAGCTCTAATGGCTGTTGCTGAAAAGTAACCAAATCTGTCATTGCATAGAGATACAAATAGAGCCAAAGTATCGAAAACAAGAGGGCCAAAGTTTTGCAGCAAACACCTAATAATAGCAACCAAAACATGATAAAATGCTTGTAGTTCTTACAGCGGGTAAGAGTTCTCTGGTGGTATATTTATTCCCAGCTCATTCTTCACATTTTTGTAACCACATATTACAAACAAACAGAACTAGGAGTAAGGTTTATAGTTATATTTCTTTTCAACAAACATTGTGAAATGAGAAATATATTGCGGAAAATTACAGATTCAGCAAAGAAAAAAGACCCCAAATTACAACAGGGCATGGAAGAACAGTGAAGGCAAAATGTCTTCTTACATAGGTCTATATTCTGTAGTTACTTCATTGAGCTCCAACAGGAAGAAAAGAAAGTAAACTGGAGATTTTAGCGGACATTTTGTCTTGTTAAGATTGTAATGATTTCTGAAAACTGAGGGCGCTTTGCTGGATTGTTGTTCCAGCACCTAAGCATGAGAGATCGTAGGACTTGGGGACAATCTTTCGGTATCTCAGGCCTCAATCCACAGGCTGCAATGCCTACTGCTGCCTGAACTGGTGAGTAAGAAGAGTATGCTACCTCACCAGTTACCATCTCCCAAAGCACCATACCGAAGCTATACACATTGCTCATCCAAGTTTCGGTCACACTCTCCGGATCACCAGCAATAATCTGAATTCAGTATTGGAGGCAGATGTATGATTAGGGACTAATGATATATTAAAGCAAAGACTATATGCAGGAAATCTGTAAATTTCAATTTCAGCTACTACAATAATTGGAAAATATTCCAATGCCTCAAACATGGATCATAAGATCAACGACCAAGCATATACAAATGGATCAGTAACAAATTGGTCAAATGAAGGAAGAAAGGATTTGTGGTGGCACTTTGAGAATTCACTAATCAAGACTGAACGGTGAAAAGGAAGGGTAAATGAGGACCATGGAAAAAAACATCTAAATTTATCAGTATTGGAATCATGTTCCTTAGCAATCTTATAGTAAGTTTGCAACTGAGTAGAGCTTCTAAGTTACTCCAAGTGACAAAAAACTGAAGATTGATGAAGAATTGGCACAATTTGGTTATCTTATGCAATATTTCTTATGATTTAACAGAAGGAAATCTAACTTCATGCTGTGACGAAATAGCAAAGCAAAGCGTGTCAGAACTATCTTTACCTCCGGAGCAAGCCATCGATAGCCAGCCGTCTCATACTCGGTCACCTCTCCTGCATTGTTACAGGCAGTGATGATGCCCATGTCGCCGAGGCAAGCATTGCCTTGTCGGTCCAACAGAATCCTCTGTATGTTCAGATCTCTGTAGGCAATGCCATGGTTGTTCATGAACATGAGCCCCTCGGCGACATCCAGCGCAATCCGCATCACGTCCTTAAAGGAGACCTTCTTGTTCTTCTGAACAATGTCATGGACTGATCCGCCATCCATCATCCTGGTCACAACACACAGCCCCTGGTTCTCCTCAATGCAAATGCCGTAGAGCTGGAGGATGTTCTTGTGCCCACAGCTCATCAGCTGCAGCAGGTCCTGCCTGACCTCGACGTCGTAGGGAGTGCCCCTCTCGCAGCCCCGGAGCTTCTTGATCCACACCCTCCTCCCCCTGCACGCGCCCTTGAACGAGCTCGGACCCATTCGATCCACGAGCTCGACCTCTTCGGAGCTTAGCAGCCACCTCCCTATCTCTTCGCCGCCGGATCGGATGGTCTGCCACTCGTCAATGGACAACACAAGCGACGACATCGGCAGCGGGTTTGGCAGGTGATTTCGTCGAACACCTTCGTTGTTGAACCCGTGTCCCTCGTCGCCGTTGAGCTGGGAGTCCTCCTCGACGTTCCCGGAGATCTCCTCTTGGCAACCGCAGAGGCCAAACGGGAGCTTGACGCCATTGTTGCTCCGGGGCCGCTTCACGGCCGACCGCAACGCCGCATCGACCCGCGCTTTGAAGTGCCTCTCGCTCCCCTGCTGCCCTGTCACCGTGACCACGCCGAGGGTCAACCCTTTCTTCTCAAAGATCTGGATCCTTTTACAGCAGATCAACGCGCCGTCCAGAGCCCCGGACATTGCCGGCCACGACAGCGGCGCGCCGCAGGCGAACGCGATCCTGAAGACCGCCAAGCCCTCCGCAGCGGCGCCGGCGTCTCGGACTTCCTGGACGTGGACGGCCGGGTGGTCGTCGGCGGCGGCCTGTTCCACCAGCCGTACGTGCAGCAGCACCTCCTTCATGTCGAACCCCGCCTGCGCGTAGCTGTTGGGCAGCGCGTCGAAGTGGCGGCGTACGCTGGAGACGAGCTTGTCCGGGAGCTGACTGCCGGGGTAGAGCTGGGCGAGGCCACGAACTACGCCGCTCCAGATTCCCCCGCCGCCGCGGTCGGATTTTCCGGCCGACGGCGAGGGTTCGCCGTCCCGGTCCCGGGACGAGTCGAGGGTGAGGGAGCTCTTGAGGCCCGCGAGCGCGTTGGCGAAGTTGCGGCCGAGACGCTGCCACTTCTTAGGCGGCGGGATGGAGCCGAGGACGTGGGAAGGGGACGAGGGGTTGGAGGAGCTGTCGTAGTCGAGGGACGGCGGGGACGAGGCCGCGGCCGCCGTGGCCGTCGCCGTGGCCGCCGAACGGTGGTAGGCTTCGGAGCGGTCGTGCGTCCGCATGAGCACTTGCTCCACCATGTCCTCGTCCGTGCTCGGCCGGCCGGACCAGCATTCCAACGCCGCAGCCATTACTCCAATCCGATGCCTACCCGCAGCTAAAACAGGGCAATAAAAAGGACGCCTTTTTTTTAAGTACCCGAGGACTGTTACATAAAAAGCTTCACAGTGCCCGAAACGCAAAAAGGATGGAAAGCTTAAGAATCATACATACCACAACCACCGCCACCACTACCACTACCACAAACTACAACATGAAGGAAGGAGCAACACAGTGGGTTACAAGGTGTGATCTTTAAGGTCGTTCATGTCGCAGTGTTTCCTATACGGTGGTGGTGAGGAGTGGAGATGCCATTTGAATAATGGAGAGAGGAGGGGGGGAGTTGGTGATGGCGTGAGGTGGTGGTGGTGGTGCAGTTATGAATGCATGTGATGTTGCTGTGGCCTGTGAGCAGAAGGAGAGAGGGGGCAGAGGAGTGCAGTAACTGAGGAATGCAGTAGAATGGTAAAAAAATAGGTTATCACTTATCAGAGAGAAGTATGCTAATTATGGGATTTTTTTTTCTTCTTTTGGGGTGAAAAAACTCTAGTAACTAATTTGACTGGAAAGATTTGAAGAGTGCTGTAATTTTGTTACCATTAGCCGATTAAGAATAACTTCGTAAATTTCATCTCCTGTACATTTTCTACTATTATCATTTTAGGGGTTTGGTTGGTTCAACAATCGTTAAGGAAAATTGAAAGTAATAGAGTGAAGAAAAAGAAAGAGAAGAGAATAGAGATAAAATGGTTAATTTTGTAAAGAGAAGAAAATTATAATTCTTGTTAGTCGAATATTTTTAATATATTTAATTATATATAGTTAAAAATGAAAAATATATTTTAAATATTTTTCTTCTGTTGTTTACAACTCAATTTAAAATTGAACGAAAAAATAATTTTGAAAAAAAATATAGACAAATAAAGAAAATATTTTTTTAAATTTTTTTCTCCTCTGAAATATAACGAAACAAAATTAAGTTATTAACTTCTTTTTCTTTTCTCTTCTTTACTCTTCTTTCACACCCAATCAATCACCCTTAAGTAATTACTCTCAATTAATTTTGTCTTTCATAGATTTCGACTAAATATTAGTGTATTAAGTTTTAGAACTATAAAAATAATCGGTCATAAAAAGATAACGTCAAATTCGTAAACTTAACGATTATTTGATTTAATTGATTAGCGAATTTGAATGTTAACATAGGAAATGGAAAAAAAAGAGAAAAAAAGATGTTTGATCTAAACCATTATATCTAATTTTAATAACTCATGATCAAATTTAAGGATTTTTTTAAATTTGATCATAAATTATTAAAATCGAATCTAATAACTTAAATCAGCCTTAAAAGGTCTACTTATTACTACCGAGTAATTGTCTTACTTCTTATTTTATTTGAGAGAGAGAGAGAGAGAGAGAGAGAGAGAGAGAGAGAGAGAGAGAGAGAGAGAGAGGTTTCTGCAAGTTGGGGTTCAGGGAGGACAAGTGTGTAGTCTTTTTTTTTATCACGAGAAGAGGGAAGGGCGAGGGGGATGCCGGATGCACAGTTCCTTTTACTCCAGTGTCAGGTTTTGTTTTGTTGTGTGTGTGCGCTTGTGTCATTACTCATCACTTGCTTACTTGCAAGTGAAACGACACTGTATGGCTCTCCATCTAGCCCTTGATTTACCTCTTTCGCTCCTTCTGCACTGGTTAATAACAGTGTCTTCACCATGTCAGTCACTAGTTTCAGATATCAGTTGCCCATTCTACTGACTTTCTCACTGTGAAGAAAATAGAAAAAAAAAGATAATAATTCTATTAGTTAAATAGTTAATCTTTTTGTTAAAAAAAATGAAAGAGTTGATTAATTTATCAGAATGGATAATGTGCAATCCAGGAGCCAGTGATAATTATCACACTGTGGATTCACTATAACTGTGGAGTTTCTTTTTTTATATCAAGTTAAGTTTCCTGATTAAAAACCATGATAGTTTATAACAGGGTGTGGGGATCCTTCCACGCCTGTGCATCAGTGTAGCACCTTTGCCTCATTGGAATTGGAGAGAGAGATAAAGACATCTTCATATGATATGATGCTACTCTTTTAGTAAGTCCAAAGCACATTGGATCATGTGACAATTAGGTAAGCTGAAGTTGGACATTTAAGCCTGGAGACATCTTTTTAATTATGAGAATATGTATTGAAGGAAAAATCAAATGTTGTTCAATAATTTAAGCCTTGCAGGAGCATTTTTTATTGATTCAAAACAAATTGGCCCTTGCCCAAGTCCAAGCTTGACCCTTAATTGTTCTCATGGTTAGAGAAGATGAAACAAAGTAGAGAAGTGCCTAGTAATCTTTTTTACCTTTTTGGTTAAAAAGGAAGAAAACCTAAGATTTATTGATTAATATTTGAAACAAATTGGCATACACATTTTTTTTACTGATATTCAGAATGGAGAGTGCAAAAGCTTCAGCATTTTTCAACAATGATGTCAAATATTATTTTTTAAACTTCCTCATTAAATTTATAGTGCAATCCATAAGTTATATGGATCGACCAACTTATTGTCAGATACACATTTTTAAGTATGCCGCAATATTAGCTCATCCAAAATTTGGATTTTATCACGTTGCTTTTGTGTTCGTTGCAAATTGTATGCCTTTTGCATGTCACGTTGCATCTCTTTATTGTATTCCATTCCCTCTAGCAAATTTCATTCATAGTGCTTCAAACACATCTTTTTGGGGGATACAATTCAGACAGCTTTTGCAGTGAGTATTGATCTCCCATGGTGTACAATCGATATAAATATACTACAACCTAACGTTTTCTTTTTCCTATCTAGGGATATATCACAAATAACATTAATCCCGTGTACATATATTTTGTACTTTCTTCCTATTTTTGTTTGGGTGTTTAGAAAACTTGTAAACAAAGCGAATGCAATCACATGTTTTGTTTTCCTTATGTTCGGTGAATGAATTAACTTGTTGCTGTAACGTTTATTTATGTATTGTTTTTTACTTTGAAAATTATACACAATAGCGAAGTAAACTTTATTAGAATATTGTAAAAAAACCAAACTTTAAAAATATCATTGTATTTTTATATATGTTGAATTATATGAACCATCCATCTTTATAGCTTAAGCTTGTGGATCATTAAAGAAAGAAGTTAATTTCTGACAAAAGCTCGATCCTAATTTGAATTCACTCTCCTATCTAATGTCTTCTTCCAAATTTAAACTAAAAAAATTCAATCCTACTTTAATATTATATTAAATTAAATAAATTATTGAATAACTATCTTTAAATTTACATTTTAAAGAAAAAATTAAACATAATATTTTTTCATAAATTATTTGGCATCATATTTTTCTTGGATTTCTATCATAGTATTCACTAATCGATTCGAAATGGACACCTAATTATAATGGATGAATTTTAAATATTTTTTTTTACATTCAAAAAATTTGATAATAATTATCTAGTATTTTATTGAAGTTTTTTTTTGGGGTCAACGACATCTTGTTTATTGTGCAATTCATTTCTAATTTAATTAGTTGTCTCTGCACGTTATAGACATGGTCCATGCATATATGCAATTGATCCATCTCTTCACGTTGCCATGTGCTTGAGCCGAATGCTGTGGACCTCTAACTGCAATGATCGACCATTAATTTGACTGGTCAAGCTATCCAAGATTATTAGGTCCATCCCGGCTCCAATTATAATATTCCCGAAGGCAAATTATGTAATCTCAACCAATTCTTTTAATTAATGGCAACAAATTGAAATCCGATAAGAATACATGTCATAAAATCAAGATTAAAAAATTGTTTAAGAGAGTTAACTTTAACGATATAATCTCGAATTAAATTGGTTACAACTCAATATTAGAATAAATAAATGAAACAAAAAAAATTATGATAGGAGGGATTTGTTTTTTTTTTGTGTCACAATTTTTATAATTATCGATTAATTTGTAACGTTCAAAATTGCATGTTTAATTATGACTGATTTTTAAACTCAAGACCATGGACGATTTCTCATTTTATTCTAAATCTGTTGGTGAGATTTAAATTCTTTAAACAAGCATAAAATGTTATATGTTTAGTACTTTTTTTTATAAAGTTGTGTTGTTTCATCTATTTATCTAAGGTTAACGGATAGCGATTAGCGATTAGAGACTATCTAGTAGCGAGTTAATTATTAAATTTCATAAAAGTGTAGCAAATGTAGCGTTTGAATCGATTGATAAGCGTAAAATAATTAAAAATAATATAAATAATTATTTAAATAATTATATTATTATATGCATTCTAAATTAAATAACTTATTTTTATTTTAGCTATTTTAATACTAAGTAATAATAATAACGTAAATAGTTAATTAAATGATTTATAAATTAATAAAATAATATAAATAATAAAGTAGTCACATGATATAAAAAAATAACTATGTTCATACAAATAATAAGTAATAATAAAATTTTTTGAAGGTATATTGAAAAATAAACTTCAACACTCCAATCGCTTTCCTAAATGTTGGTCTTGTAAACGTCTCGAAATGTTGAGTTTCAATCGCTTTGTCGTTAATATTAAGTGTACTTACCAAACACCTTAACTAGCATGTTGATTTAGTCAACATACTATATGCTAACATAGACGTTATTATTATGTCGTGTCAAACAGAATCATAATAAAATGTATGAAATGACTTGATGATTTACGTTCTTTGTATATTGGTTTTTATTTAATTATTTTTACGACAAAGTTCGTAATGATCTAATACATGAAAAAAGGCAATACAAATAAATGAGCAAAATATTGTTGCTTATATATATATAAGAATTATTAACGTGCATACACAATTAAGTGTATATGCGATCATAAACACATAAAAATATATGAGATTCAAAAAATATTTTATTTAAAATTTAAAATATGAGTTTCACATATTTTTATACGTCTATAATCGCATCAAATACACCTAATTATATATGTATACTATTTATAGACAACTAATTTTGATAATTGTGATTTTAAGCTTCCAATTAATGTCATGTAGAGACTACATTATTTCTACATCCATGCGATTCAAGCTTTTCTTTACCAACTAATTTGATACTTATTATGCAAACAAAAAGATAAACTCTTTATTATGCAAACAAAAAGATAAATTCTCAAATCTTTAAATATAAAACTCATATTCACCAACCACATCAAACTACCAAACTTACATTTTTTTCTCAATATTAAACTTCATTGATGTCTAATGTTATTAGCAACCCAACTAACTCATCATTTGAACGAATGAGATAAAAATAAATCGTGATCAAATTGATAATTTTAAAAATCAAACCCGAAACTACTAACTTTCATTAAACTTGTTAATTATTTATGCCAACCAACTTAGTTCAAACTTATATTCTTAAAGAAAACAAACTCACCAAATGGAGAGTATACATTCTGAACCATTTATATCAACGATCAAATGAAGACTAATTGATCTAAACCATAAGGAATTTGAGTCCCCTAAAATGGTCGCACCCATCGAGTTAAAAAAAACTCATTTATTTCTGAGAAAATAAACTTTAATGCTTCATTTAAGAACTATATATTTCAGAAGAAAACTAACTACATATTGGCTAATGTGTACCCATTTATCCCAAAATCTCAAGCGAGTCAATTAATAATTGGAATGAGAGAACTATTAGTTTCAAATTCAAATTTTAAACACTATTAAAAATGAATAAATTTTAGATTCTCAATCAAAATAAACGGGGGACGCTAATAATTTTGAAGCACAATAAAGAAATCCCAAAGACAAAGAGAACAAAAAAGGACGGCCCATGCATGTGCCCATCAAGTTGCATGCATTGCCGCCTGCCTTCCCTTCGCTTCCTCCCAAAGATTTGATGAGAAGTGAAAAGATGGAGTGCTGAGGAATCTGCCTGTTTTTGCGGCAAAAAGGTGCAGGTCCGACTCATTGCAGACATCACATACACTGCCTGCATTACCTGCCATGAGAGAGAGAGAGAGAGAGAGAGAGAGAGAGAGAGAGAGAACTATGACAAAAGAAGGCATGGTAGTAGACCATGTGGAGATCACTGTTCGATGCTCAACTCATTGCAGATAATTCGGAATTTTAATTTCATAATGTGATTTTATCAAACTTTGGTGTCTAGAAGCACTTTTGATTCAATGTCAAAACAAAAAATATTATAGTAATTTTTTTAACTTAAAAATTTTATCCAACTTAAAATTCACGTAACATTTTTTTCTTGTTTTAGTAATATGAATATTAGGAGACCTTTTAGAAGAAAAGTTTAAAAACATATGTATTTATTTTTCGGCTAAAAATGATTTTCTTGTGGGCTAACAAAATGATTCAACTCTATTGTTCATAAAATTTATTGATTATTTCAATTTGAAAATTAAAATGAGTTTCTCATCGTTATCGAAATGATAATTTTCAAATTCAATTCTTTCACTTTTCTCTCTGTTCTAAAATCTGATTTATGACATTTTTTTCATATCGAAACTATTTATATATATATATATATATATAATTTAACGAACATACAATATACAACCTAATTAAGTAGATAATATTATATTATCTATCTTCTTAACAGTAGAATATTAAATTTATGATAAATAAAAATAATTAAAAAAATTAACATCTACTATAAATCTAATATTCTAGAAGAAAATATATAATATAATAATATTATTTAAGTAGCATTTCAGTGTATATATTATATATATATATATATATGTCAAATTTGGCTTCTTACTTCATGTATATTTTATATAAATATAGCTACTATTTTAAAAAAAAACTATTTTGAGTATTATTAATATATACCTCAACTCCTATAATAGTTATATAACTTTGAAGTCTTTGCTTTGGGCTGTATGGTGTACTGCAATAGTTGGCATGCTACGACAAAAGGAAACTTTGAGTTTGAGAGGGATCCCGCCGGATGCATGACAAAAATTGATCACACATCGTGTCCACATTTGTTCCTTTCTTCATTATACTATACGTTTATTGTCATTTTCTACTTATTTAAAAGTATTTAGAAGCGTATTTAAAATTTAAAAGTATAATGAAACTTGATTAATTTAATTCAAACGCGGCAAGGATCTATGGATTTTTTGGACATTTGCTATTAATTAATATTATATATTTTTTTATACTATAGTATTTGGACTTCTATGTTTGTGAGTGTTCACGAGGTTCGATCAACTTTTGTATTCAATAACGAGAACAGTGAAATCAAACTGAGGCTATCAAATACTACAAATTCTTTACACGTTTGTACTTTGTGGCTAAATTATTCACCAGATTGTTATTTGAATTGACGTGAACATCCAAGGGACTGTTTTATTTCAACTTCTTGTATTGAATATTACATGAAAATGAATAAATTCGTGTCAAAAAATGAATTTCATTATTCACTGTTATTCAAAAAAATTTATTAAGTTTTGAATCATTAATAACTTCGGATATTCATAGAAATCATGAAATAAAGCTTTATTCAATTTTACTTCATCATTCATAATATGATAAGAGTAGAATTGCTATTTGAAAAAAAACAGTGATGATGTGAACATTTGAATTTTTAGTAAAAAAAATATGTTATCAAATAAGTGAAATTATTTATTGTCTAAAATGATTAAAATACTAATTATTATATGAATAATAATTGTGCTATCAAATTAATAATACATTTTAAATTCATTTAATAAAATTATGCATCCTCTTTAAGGAAAAAAAAACTACTGCAAAATGTATTAATGAAAAATAAAATATGATTGAAAAAGTAGAATATAGTGGAATAATATTATTCCTACCAATAATAAAAATAGATATTCCTTTGTATTGATTAAAATAATAATAATAATACTGTAATTTATTAGGTAGTTTCTGAAAACTGAAATTTATTTCAAAATAATCTACTTATTCTACATCTCGTATAAAAGTCCAGTCCATGTCATTAGGCCGTTGAACCATTAAGCCCAGCCCAATAAATCCAGTCCATAGGAATTTCGTCTAATTCCCTATTTCTATAATTACTATTATCGGTTTTCATTTATCTTCTCTAAATAATTACTATAATTTTCATATAACTTTAAAACCTAAAATGAAAATAATTATAGTAGTTTAATTTTGAGGTTAACTTTAGTTTCCTCCCCTAAACTTTACACATATTTCCACTTCACCCCTTTAAACTTTAATATTACCCGTCTACCACCATTCAACTTTTCAAAAACTTCAATTTCAATTCCAAATACTTAACGTTTAATTATTATAATAATACTACATTTATATATTGCCCCTTATTTTATTTATTTTTTTATAAAATTTTAAAAATTAAAATTTCAAATGGATTGATAAAATTTCAAACGTTCTAATTTTGTTTTTTATTTTTTTTAAAATTGTAAAAAAATATAGTTAAAATCACATCAAGCTAAAAAATAGATAAATTTTAGGTTTTTGGAAAGTATAAATGTTTGAGAAGTTGACAGAAGATAAATAGATAATATTAAAATTTAGGAGATAACATAAAAATAGGCTATAATTGATAAAACAAAAGTAGCTTTTTAATTGTATGCTATAATATATTGATATGTATGAAGCATGAAAGAAATAAAATATAAATTAATTTAAAATAAGGAATAAAATAAAGATGAATTATCATTTGACTCGACTAGAAGTATCCTCAATGTCCATTTACAAAACTCGTGGCTTTATTTTCTTTTTCTTCTTCTTCTTCTTTCTTCTTCTTCTTCTTATTATTATTATTATTATTATTATTATTATTATTATTATTATTATTATTATTATTATTATTACCTCCTTTTCTTTTTTTTTCCTGCAAATTTACTTTTTTTTAATGTCGTCGGAGAGTTTTAACGCCTCGACAAAAATGTGTTATTTTCTTTTCTAGTTTCCTTCCCTTTATTTTTGTCTCTCTCCTCGCGATCGCCCTCGATCGCAGGTCTCCAATGGCGTCTTCGAGCAAATCGACGCGTAGAAAAGGGATCATAAGAGAAGAAGTGTCCGAGGAGGAGGATGAAGAAACCCTAGGGGAGGTATTCTTCTCCTGTTCTCTTCCTTTCCTCTTTAATTATGCGTTCGGTTGTTAGATCTCAAGATTCGTTCGAATTCTTTGCACTTCGGAAATCATTTGATTATTCTGATTTTTTCGCTCTTTTAATCCGCTTTTGTGCTCGATTCTTCGCGTAATATTCGCTATTCATGCATTATTTATAGATTTTTATGGTGGTTAGCTTAGATTGGCATACTGAGAAATCATGATTTAGTTTGTTGGATCATATACTTTAGTGTTGATCCGGATATCGGTCGAATTGTAAGAATTGTAAGCGTGAAGCAGGAAATAGAGAACAGCATTTGACTGAAGAAGTTGGAATCTTAGTTTTAGAAGTCTAAAAGTTTGAACTTTGTTTTCATTTTTTTTCTACAGCTCGAGCGCTTTGATGATTTTACACTTGCGTCGTCGTGGGAAAGGTACCTAAACTTTAGTTATGGATTTTAATGCTACTATATCAGGACGGAATTAACTTTTGTTTTGTTTAGATTCATATCAGAAATAGAGTCTGTTTGTCGATTATGGATGGTTGATGGGCCAAAAAACTTAAAGGTATGGATTTCTTCAATTTTCTTAATGTGTTCTATATTTGTAAACGAAGTAACCTTTTTTTTTGAGACGGTATACGAAGTAACTTTTGATCAACACCCTAAAGGGAAGTGGAACAAAATCCTTTTTTTCTTGAGAAGGGTAAATGATGAGCAAGTATTTTCACTAATTATCCTACAAGTTGAACAGATTTTGAGAAGTCGGGCCGGCTTGTTTCATAATAATATGAAATTATGAAACTGTTACCTTTTACCTGTCGTTCCCATTAGCATACATATCTTCCTTTGAATAGAGTTTTTTGTTAGTGTATTTTTGGTTATGCTCCAATCTTTTAGATTTCTGCCTTATGTGTTGTGCTTCACATGTTCATTCCTAGTTCTGTTCTAATAACTAACAAGTTTTTCTTTTTGAGGGGCGTGTGTAGCAAGATTTAGAATTGAACGTCCCTCAAAAAGAGAAAACGAAGGCCTAATGACAAATTGAATATTAGGCAAACTCATACTTAGAATGCAACTAAAAGAACTTCAACAATCTCCTGAAGAGAATTTCCTTTGCTAACTATAAGCTTTTGTAGTATTGGTTTATGTTAATTTCTGCACTAGAGCAGTAGATATGGTTTGTGAACAGTCATCTTCTGATTATGGGATTTGATTAAGTGTCCATTTTTCTATGTATTCAGTTCTTGTAATTTCTTCTTGCTTTTTTTACATGCAACATTTTCTTTTTTCAGCACATTAATAGTGCTACAGTGGACGAAAACATGTTTTCACTTTCTCTCAGGTGAGAGGGAGGTTCTATCTGTCCATTGAGGGGGGGGGGGGGGCAC
>LTAE01001004.1:26112-36470 GCA_001647135.1 Pontederia paniculata | reverse complement strand
GGGCATCCAAGGATTATATAAGATATTTGGGGATCTTGTTGCACTGTTATAACACAAAATAAAAAAAAGCAGATGCATACTTAGCTTTTTATCAAAAGCATATTGCTTAAACATTTTAGGCCATATTGACAAAGTTCATTTCATTAAACTTATTGTAAACTTCTTGGCTCAAGCCACTATTTATTTTGGAATTCCTTTGTAGACGGTTTAAATTTGTGGCGAGTCTTTTGTATCAGATGGAAAACATGGAAAAAGTTAGTTGTTTCAGGCACTTATACTTGATACCTTCCAAAAGAACTTATATTCTATGATATTCATTATTGTATGTAGGCCAACTCCAATTTACTGTTCTGTGTAATCATTTTTATATTATTGTTGTTTGATTTTGTTCTTGTTTTTTTTGACATCAAGACTCAGGTCTTATTTTTTAATGTTGTGTTCAGTAGAGCTTGATGTTTAGGTGTGTTTTATATTTATGTGATGCTATTAGTTTCTATTTCACATGGAATCAGGCTACATTGCTAGTGATGGGGTATTCAACTTGTCATGTATCTTTTTTGAAGATTCAACATATGTCTTTTATTTCGATATACAAATTTCACCCTTTGTTCAGTTTGATATCTTTGTTTAAACGTCAGTTGGACTTCCACATTTGGCTGTTTGCTTTATAGGTAAAAGTGAATTAGGGTTTCAAGTGTATGCTGGTTTCTCACAAATGTGATATTTAACTATTTATTTTTTCTTTTTGTGGATTGTATGACAAATTGAAGGGAACACGTGGGCTTCGAGTCTGTCTTGTATCTGAAACATCTACTCCATGCAGGACAAAGGTGCAGAGTGCTTGGATGACAAAAGAAAATTGTACAAAGTCAAATCTGAATTGAAGTATAGTACAAAATCATATTGCCTCGAGTATTATTTTGAGATGTCTAGACATGGTCAGTTGTTCATCAAACTCTCTTTTTCATTCTATGTTTTTCCAGTCCGCATGAGACTGCAATTACAATTTTTTTTTTTTATGCAGGCCAAGGTTCACTTTGGGATGATGGTTTTCATGATTTGCAGATCTTCTTTGGAGTGGGTGACTTTCTAGTATGTGCACAGTGACTTTACTTCTGTGCTCAAGTTTTATCTTGATTTATTTCTGGAGATTTATTTGGATAGTATATGTTTCATTGTTCTGCATTTGCAGCATATAATATAATATAATATAATATAATATAATATAATATAGTATAATATAATATATGGGGTTTCAGCATATTATATTTGTATATGCGGGTTGAGCATTTAGAAGTTCAAATTTGACTCTTTACTTTGGTAGTATGCCTTTTTGATTCAGTTTCATTCTTATTAAATGTTTCAGATTTTATTTGTTTTTATTGGTATATTGTAATAGTAAACTTGTGTGCTCAAGTTTTAACTTGATTCATTTCTGGAGGTTCATTCAGATAACATATAGCTGCCTTTTCAATTGAAAGAAAAATTTACGTGATAATATATGCTGATAAAGCATCATTTATTTGTATTGTTCTGCAAAGACAGCAAATTATATATATATATATATATATATATATTATATATATAGGGTTTCAGTAGATTATATTTGCATGCACAGGTTGATCATTTACAGGTCAAATTTGACTCAGTTTACTTTAGTAGTATACCTATTTGATTCAGTATTCTTCAGAAATGTTTCAGGTTTTTATTCGTTCGTATCCATATATTCATGGAAGTCTTGGGATAACATATATTTTTTCTAGACTTACCAAGTCATGGTTGGGAAAATTCTTATTTCTTAAGAATTAAAGCAAGGATTTAAACTTGTAAGTGGTTACGCCTGTGACCCATTGAAACACATTCTAACTTTTTTTGAAGGAAAAAAACACATTTTAGAATCATACGGGTCAAGGCCCAAAGGGAACAATATCAATGGGGGCTGTTACATTTGGTACAAGAGATGCTCCATGTGTTCTCTGTGCCATGGTGGGGCAAACCTCAATGAGAACATTGAGTCCTTGGGGCGGGGGTTGCAAGTGTGCACCTTAGGCTAATCTCAAATGGACAAGACACAGGATAGGCTCTCGGCAGACAAGTGGACTGGCTGTGGCCTCTTGATACTCATTTTAAAATCATGTGGGCCAAGGTCCAAAATGAACAATATCAATGGGACAGGGGTGTTACATTAAAATGATATGCTGGGTGAAACATAAAGTTTCAGTGGCTTGAAATGACATGAAACAAGGTGGTGTTTGCAAAACTCAGTGTTGAGCGTGGTATGGGTCTACTGGACCAATATTACCATACCCAACTTATCTTTGAACCTGCTAACTGATAATGGTCTGCTACTTGGTTTCATTTCCTACTTTGTGAGGGCATTTCATCAGACATCCATCATTGTATGATACATAACTATTCTGGTTGGCTGCTGGCAACCTCATTCCAGAAGCACATTGATCCAAGCGCTTTGAAATATGACTCAATAAGGAATGATACATGCTATGACATGCAGGATATGGAGTTTCTTTTGCTAAGTTTCTGTATGTTCCAGAAAGTCTTGGTTACATCACAGAGTTTTGGGAATTTTTTGCGTCTTTTGACATGTCCGTGACTGACATGATATATTTTGCTGCCAACATGGCAGTCAAGCCTGTCCAACCTTGACCTTTATGTTTCACTTTTAAATTTGATAAAACTTATACTGCAAACTAATAGTGTCTATTGGATATGTCAAGTACATAACCTTTTTATCCAAGTTCTATGTAATCTCTTGTTGTGCTTTTATACTTCCTTATGTCCTTGTCATCTTCACGTTGTTAGTTAATTGTTTCTTATGCTGCCCTTATTGCTTTTGTTACCTGCAAACTTTGCTCTTCTTTATTACTTAATCTTCCTCCTCCTCCTTTCCCGTTCCCCTTCTTAGTTCTCCTACTCCTTCAACCTCTTATCAGAATCAGAACAAAATAAATGAAAAGAGTGGATAAATGCCCACAAACACTGAAGTAGACAATGATTTGGAAGATTTGCCTCTTAATTATATATCATATGACTTATTAGAAAAAAAAGCATATTATATGGTTGTTTCTGTATGTTTTCCCCTGGAAGAACAATCTGTTAACTTTTTTTGGTATTCACAATCTTTTAATTTTTCTACAGGTAATTTCACCATTAAGTGCTAGTGGTGTGGTCCTTGATGCACCTGAATCTACAAAGCTTTTAAGTGCTGTTGCAATTGCCTTAACAAATTGCAGCAGGTTAGTTACCTGAATGACATTTTCATCTGGTCAAACCACTCATACATGTAGATCTTTATCAAATTCGTTATGAGATGTCTTTTGGAAAGGAATTTGTGGGTTTTTTTCATTTCTGAATGATGATTTTACAAACAGATAATGTAGTAGGCTTAACTTATATTTCATTTTGCAGTAATTGGCCAGCATTTGTTCCAGTTCATGATCCTTCCAGGCGAGCATACATGGGGATCCAAAACAAGGACTTGAGTTTTACCAGAAGATTTGATGCTGACCGAATTGGTAGCCAGGTGCCTGTGCGACTTATGCATTTGGAGGGTCTCTATGAATTATTTGTCTCAAAATTTGTAAGTTTTAAGTACTATCTTTTCTGATGATAGTTGTTTAGACAATTTTATTATTATTTTTGTCTTTTTATCATTTTAATAGTAAAAAGCACCCCTTTCAACATTGAAATTACAAAAAAGCACATGTAAACTTTTTCTCGGTCAGATAGGAAATCTCATCGATATTTTTGACGTCTAACACCCAATTCTTTGGGAGACAGAAAAAAGTCAAACATGTTGAATTTTTGCAATCTCAATAAAAACTGAACCTTTATTCTTTAACCTTCATGTTCTATATCATAGGAATTTTCTTTGAATTGTGCTCTGTCTTGATATTTGTTTCCGACAGTCATGTGGACTTGAAGAAAGAATTTTCTGATGTACTAATTTCTTACACTAACTGTAATTCGTTTGGTATCTCTCCTGAAAGAAACTGGAGTCTGCAAAATGCATTTTTTGTGGAAAGTTCATTGTTACAATTCACTATCTTTAAAGTTAGAGTAAAACCTTCAATTAGCATATTCATCAAAGCATTTTAGAATAACATTATGTACAGTAAAATTTTAGTTTTACCTCTTAAGAAAAAAACTTAATTTTAGATGTTTAACAGATCATGGAATGTTGCTTGCTTTGTTTTCTTTGTTTGATGGTTGCTTTACTATCAAACTGATGCCCAGTGCATGTTGAATGTCATAAACTTCAGTGTGGCAAAGTTTTGTCAATCTGTTTAAATTTAGGATAACATATTATGAAGGCTTCCAGTTGAATGATGCTATTTAGCATCTGCAGGACAGTGGATCGTTTATTTGGATTGAATCTGTGTTCTCCTGGATTGCTTAACTTTAAAATTTGTCCAAACTTGTTTTGAATTTGAAAGCCATGCATTCAATAGATTTCTCAGTGAGATTTTTCAAAGTGCATTTTGGTGGATCATGTTTGGATTGAATCCTTGTTCTCCTTGATTGCTTGGCTTTAAAATCTGTCCAAACTTGTTTTGAAGGCCATGCATTCAGTAGATTTCTCAATGAGCCTTTTCAAAGTGCATTTTGGGATGAAGCTGACTTATAGAACCCCACCAAATGATTATGAATATGAGATGGAAGGTGCAGGCCGTCAAGTTAATGGATCACTTGGGGATGTCAACATGAAGATACTATGGGATGATGATTGTCCTTGGTCAGAATGGTATTCTGCAGAGGATCCTGTTACAGGTAGCATTTTGATGCGTACCTAAGATGTCTACATTAGCTGAACTTTTTCTTCTTTCCCATGTTTTATGTTATTCGCATAATGCGAATGTGTCTTGTTTTCTTAGCTGGTGTATTTTTTCGCTGATTTAGCACAATGCACAGATGTTATTACTGACATGTATATGTTTGGTCATACTGTTTTTTCTTGCACATAATACCATATTATTTGGATCCTAGAATTCTCATAATCTCATTATTATCTATATAGAAAACAGCCCGTAAAAAAAAACTATATAGAAAACAAAATTCATGGGTTTGTGATGTTTGTTTGTGATAGTTCATATTGTTGATGTTTGAGCACTTGTTTATCTCTCTATATCCGACACTATACTCATTTATACATTTGGTTCTTTACCAATGGTTTAATTTCTCACCTATGCTGTTGTCTGCTGGACCTTGTTGTACAATCGTTTTTCTAGAGATGTTATGTTGAAAATGTTGTTGGTTGGTACATAAACATAAGCTCCTAGAGGAATAGGATTTGAATTGACCAGGTCTTCCTTGAAATCAATGTTACCTGAGGCCTCATACTTTCATTCAAAACATCAAAAGTAAGATAGATTATCAAAACGAGCACCTGTATGGCAAAATTGTAGAAAACATGACAATTGGTAGATGTTCAAAGATATTAGGACGTTATCTATAATTTCTTGCATGTGTTTTCATGTTCTACGCTGATATTTTATTCTTAATGTGTGTTTATTCAACTAAGTCCAACTAATTTTCTAGTACTTGTTTCAGTGTTTCTGGGACTTTTATGATGATGCAAGACATGAATATTTGTTTTGTAGGTTTTGAGTTGATTGCCATTTGGTCAAACAAGGTTTTTGAAGGTTCTCATGAGATGGCAGAACTAGAAAATGCTTCTTCATTTGACGCTGAAAAGTGGTTTCTCTACCCTCTGATATCCTTGAATATGTAAGAGCTCACAATGAATTCTAAAAAGAGAATTTTATATCTGCTTGCGTCAACTTTGTTTAGACTATCAAGCACTGAGGTCTTCGCTTCTGCTTCTAGTTGAATTATCATGCCTTTTCTTTTTGAGCTAGATGGCTTCTTTTTTTTAGAGAGAATTGTCATGCCTAATTGTTGGGTGAATGTTTTCCTTTTTATTTGATAAAAAAATGTTTTTAAATAATTGTGATGTCCTTCTCAAAAAAATAATTGTGATGTCCTCATTCTGGAACACATAAATTTTTAATTGAAGTTAATTGGACAACATATTGAAACCCTTAGGATGAAGAAAATTTGACATTATATTGAAACACACATGATGAAATGATCATAGTTTGTAATAAGTCAATATTTTTTCTGGTTAAGATTCGGGCACTGACATGTAATCTTGTACTTAACCACTTCCCATGCTATTTACCTTAATCTTGTATGCATTAATTCTCAACATTTCTGATCAGTTCAGCTACTTATAACAGTGGTAATTGGAGGAATATCGTGTTACTGTACCCTTAAGAGAACATGACTCATGCAGGATGCAACTGCTTATAAGATGCATGCTAAATGGTTTATCCTGTTATGAGCTTTTCTTATAATGTATACCTTGGGTTAACATAACATTTACTTGTTCATAACACAGAACTATAGTCATTTTTACACATTTAGGGAACAAATGGGTTGATCTTTTCCTAATATGACGCAGCGGAAGAACGAAATTCCTTAATCTGCCACAAAGATCTGCTAACAAGGGTGCCGATGTCGCCGGTGCAAGCGGTCGAATATCGACTAATTAAATTACAGGAATCCACCAGCACCTTGGAAATAATCCAAGGTCAAGAACGTGCGCACACGAACTCAGAATTCAGAAAATTTCTGAACTGGAAATTTTATTAAAGAGATGATAAAAAAAAACAACTCTCAACAGCCAGACAATATAAAGTTTCAGAACTAAGACTCTCAACAAACTAACTAACAANGCACACGAACTCAGAATTCAGAAAATTTCTGAACTGGAAATTTTATTAAAGAGATGATAAAAAAAAAGCAACTCTCAACAGCCAGACAATATAAAGTTTCAGAACTAAGACTCTCAACAAACTAACTAACAACCTTATCAAAACTAGGACTCTTGCAACCTAACAGAAAATAAACTAAAATAACAGATTCTCTAAATCTGAAACTAAATCAAATCCAACTAATTCTCAGCCACTGAGATCTTGTTGCATGCCATCAGAATTCTGCACAATATTATCCTCCATTACATAATTAGGATCTACATCATAATATTCAGAGGGACTGTTATCTTTCGGTGCTTAGAGTGTGCATTCTTAGCCCAGTTGAATTTTCTGATTCATTGTCTTTCACTGAAGTTCTCGAGCCATATGTTGTAGTTTCTCCTGCACACAATGACGCATCTTTTATATTTAACCGTTTGAGGGATGCCCTATTTCGGTGAACTCCATGATAAATTTTTGTCTTATATAAATTTCTGGCGCTGGTAACAGATATTCTCTGGTTTTCCTTTGCTTGTTATAAAATTATCTGACAAGAGATCATAAGTTTATATAACTGAATGAAATTACTTGATTAACTTCATTGCATTATTTTCTACTTTTTTAGCGATCTTCTGATATTAATACACATGGATGATTAGGCAACTCACAGTCATCCTTTTATTCCTAAAGAAGGGAATTTTTGACAATATTTAGTTTTTAACTAAGGTTCTATTTCCCTCGAGAAAAGGTTCTAATTATTATCTTCACCTATTTTATTTTTCAGATCAGATCTAATAAGTTTGTCATCCAATTCAACAAACACACACACACACAATCATTGTTGGGCCACATGTATATTTTATTATTTTAGTCTCATTTAGCCTTATATGAATTTTCCTTCCAATATCAAAGTGCACTAGAACTAGGTTGTTATCCATGTTGTGCAGTTTTGCTGACTATTAGCCACCTGTGACTTAACACACGCACATGCATGCACACACACGTATGTATATACAAAAAGAGATAGATTGTTTTTTTTTTTAATTTCACAACATTCACTGTATCTCTAAAAAACATCATTCATCGAAAACTTGTCTACCACTAGAATGGAAAGACAATGTACACAATGATTCAAAATATGTAATTCATTGTTTGTTTCACTCAGCATCAAAATGTGTGCTTTCTTTATAGGATAGATGACTCAATGGGGAAACTTGTTGGATTTGCTTCCCAACTTCAACTTCTTGTTAATACACTGGACGTTTCATTTGAGGCACAGTTTTTGGAAGACTTTGTCACAGGTCTGATGTTCTTTTTACCTGGTCTATCTAAGGTATTCAATATGTGATTTATTCGAGACTCAAATTTTACACTTCTGATATCTGTCTCCTATATGCTAGACAGCTGATAAACCAGCTTCTGATAATTCAAAGTCTACAACTGCTATACCACCTCCAACAGTTCTTGACCGTGCTCTCAAGGACATTTTCGGTGATGGTATGTTACATGGCTTAGTTTCTGATCATAGATTTGTTTTTTATGCAATAGTTTCTGATTATAGATAGCTTCAACGACTTGACTTTTTGCACATTACATAGTGGACGTAAATTTAAACACTTGTTTTATGATAACCTTGAGATTGGACTTCTTCTGTTTTTGACTAAATAGTTAATATCAGATAATGTGATGGTCTTCAAAGCTGACTGATGAGTCTTTCACCTTGTTGGAATCATGATGAAAAGGACTTCTGTATGATTAGTCTGCATGACTTTGAAATGTTATTTGTCAATGGATTCCTGAAATTGGAAAATTTTAATAGAACTAATAAAGCCTGTTTTCTCTCCTAAGAAAAGAACAAAGTTTGTTTTAGATGATAATAAGTAAATTTGAAGCTGGATGGTCACCAAACCTCAGCAGTCATTCTTTTCCCTTTCAAGACAAATACATAGATTTCATCTTGAATGACCTTGCTTAATCCCCAGTGAACTAATGTCAGCTTTAATGACTCCAGGTTCAAACAACATGGAACGTGAAAACAAGTACTCTCGTTCAATTAAAGGCGCACCTCTGAAATCGCTATTTGCTCAATTCTGTTTACAGTCACTCTGGTTTGGTAGTTGTAATATACGTGGTTCGTACTAGCTGCAAGTCTTTTCGTCTGCCTACTTTGTTTGGAAACTAAAATAATGCAGTCTTATCATATTGCTTAAGTGGTATCTGGCAATCTTCCCACTACAATGACTTTGAAGAATCTCATTTAATTTGTGTAGCCATAGTGGTTCTCTGGTTAGAATTTGTCCGAGAAGTTCGATGGTGCTGGGTGGAGTCACAACCTTTACCCAATATATCAACTGATTGCGGCATTGACTTGTCCGCTTGTCTTGTGCATCAGAAGCTACAACTGGTAATTTTACACTTTTGATTGTGCTGTATTTAATATGCCATTTCTGGCATTTTATAGAGACTCATGGCGTTAGCATGTCTTGCTTTTGTTCTTGGATTGACTTATTGGGTTTTACTTGTAAGCTTCTGCATCAGGCCAACTTTATGTCTTTGTAAGAAACCTTTTCCACAACAAGTTCATTTTTATATGTTATCAAATTTCTACTACTACTATAAACAAAATGATCTACTACTTATCCTTTAAACCTTAGAAAAAAGGAATAATATCTTGATGATCCGATGTGCAGTATATATTGCTGATGGTACAGTATCTATAATATCTTATTATTGTGTTAATTAGTGTTTGTTTACTTTTTTCCTGATTGAGATATTGATGTAAACTGTTGGCGTTGGTTATAGAGTTTAATGAACAGGACTGGTCATTCTTTCTTTAATTGGTGGCTTTGCATCTTAATATATCACTATAGCTGTACCATACATAAATTTTCTGTATGCTATATAATTAGGTGGCTAGGCTGTTTGCTTCTTCTGATTTATGGTAGTTTTCTTTTCTTTCTCCAAATGCAAGCCATAACTCATGTTTCTCACTTTACAAGAGTTATCGGAACTTCTTTTTCTGTTCTTATTTGGAGAAGTTTCTACATGATTATTATTAATTTAACAATGATGATTCAATAATTATTAACAATTAAATATGAACAATGATATATAGTTCTTTCATTAATTATTAAAAGTACGACTGGTTCTTAAGTGCGCTACAGACAATCTGTAGTGCTATGTCTATTTTCATTCGTAATCAATCCAATAAATCAATATTAATACAAATTCCAAATTAACAATGTTAATTAATTTGATAATTCATTATGAATTCCTACCACATACCTTACTTTATTAATCCACCGTTCTTCTACAGTCTTCTTTTCCGAACTAGACGGTGACATCACTTTCTTTATTTTCTTCTCTTTTCTTTACTTTTCTTTCCTCTCTCCTTACTTTCTTTTCCTCTCCAATTCTTCTTCTCCTATCTTTTTTTTTCTCTGGCCGGCTTCTTGGGCATGGGATGTGGGCTCCTCCTTTTACAGCACACCTCCCCTCCTCTCATTGGATGAGAGGAGAGGTGAAGAGCTATCTCCTCACACATGTGTTGTGAGGCGGTAGTTTTTTTTTTTTTTTTTTTTTTCA
>LTAE01001004.1:13018-26056 GCA_001647135.1 Pontederia paniculata | reverse complement strand
TGTTTTTTTTTTTTTTTTTTTTTACAGGATGTTACATTATTTTCTTAGAAACCTTCACTTCCTCCTTTTTGGGCGACAAAAATGGGCCAAAGGCCCTTTCTAATTTTTTTATATTTTATTTTTGAGTTCTGCTACTGACAGCCTACACCCAGCTCCAGGATTGTCTACATCAAAACTTTGTTTTCAAGAGGAAAATGACGATTACAGAAATAATTATCTAGTTCAAATCTTCAAGTGATGTCATCTACATATTAGTAATTTCATAATCAATAACTTTCTCTTTCTGAGGAAAGGAAGATTTTTCTCTTGGTGAAGAAATTTGAGCTATAAAATTGAGGCTAATTCACAACTTGAGGAAATTGATCTCCATTATTCCCTTAATATCCACTCTTTGATAATTCCCAGAAATCTTTCATGACCAAAGAATTGGAAGTTTTTCAAAATGTTTTGACCCAAACAAAAGTTCTTCAAAATGTATTGTCTTGAATATATTTCAGATGAACTTCATGATAGATTCTGATACAATCTTTCTTCTTGTTTAGCTTTCTATATGTATTGGGAAGAAGAATGATCTTAATGATGAGGGCAACAATCACACTCCTAGTGGTACAAAGGTGTTAGCTGTCTTCTTCTTTACTTTCATTTTGAGCTGAAGTAGATATTAACACTTCTATAATTGGAATATAGGTAGATGGCGCCAAAATGTTAACTAACTCAGAACGTGAAATTGATAGGTAAGATGAACGGCATTCACACCTGTATTCCTTGATTCATTCTCTTTTTCAACTATGAGCTAACAATTTCTGTAATTGCCAGTATTTATTTGGAGTATGTTCTTAGTCAATTTCTTATTTTGCTCATATATATATTTTTTCCGGATTTGTGACAACCGAGATTTCAGCAATATTCTTTCCATGATCATGGAGAGATGTAAGATTTACCAGTCTTCTTGTTTGTACCAAATGACATACTACCTTATGGACCTTCCATTTTGCATAGACATTGAATAATGCAGAAAGATATCCAAACTATTTCTTGAAAAGCATCCTTTTTGTCACTTCATGTCATCCTTCTATATCATCTTCTTAGTGGTCACTCGCTGAGCTGCATTCGATACCAGGCTGTTGTCATATAATTCATCTTCAAGCTGGCCTTTTGTCTTATGATTTATACACTGATCAAATGAAGAATAAAGTTGCTTCACTGATTTTCCTTATGTTTGACAGAGACATCTTTTGATATTATATATACATTGTGAGGAATTTGGAAGGGTTCTGTTATGCTAAAAAAAACAAATTTTATGGAAATGACAAATATAATTTGTAGATATTTCTTTTGAAAAATATAATTTGTAGATATAACTTGGCGTTTGTGGTTTCCATGAAAACCTCAAGTAAATTTGTCTGATCTTGCTCATCCATGCAAATCCACTTTGTCCGTCTTTTTACCTTAATATTCATGCTTGATATGCAAGCAGATCAAATGTAGATATGAAATGTGTTTCAAGGTCCAGGAAATTGAACTATTGATATCAATGCTCACTGCAGTTCACTGGGATCTCATCGGACACATGACTTAGAACATAATGTAAATTCTAGTTATGCAGTGCAATCTTCTGACTCGGCTGACATAGATGAGAGACGGAGAGGATCAGCTGGTGTTGTGGATTCTATGATGCTCTTGGGTTCATATGTGATGATGCATGCTCCATACACACAGGTTGATTAGTTTTGTTCTATTTGCCATGTTTCCATGCGATCTTTTAGCTCCTTTTCTGAACAAGCCTTTAAAGTCTTCAATTTTAGGATGCACCGATTATGACAGAAGACATGCATGAAGAAAGGCTCCGTGCAGTTGAAGCTTTTGGTGATGCATTCGTAAGCTTTTCCATCATGCTGTGTTGTAATTGACTGTCTGCCCAAATCATGTATCTTCTCTCAGAATGGGATGCAGGGTTCCACTCTTGAGTATCAGCACATTGTTCAACTGTAGACTGTCACGAAAAAAACAGAATGATGATGACAATCATTAGAAAGTTATATTTAAAAAAACTGAAGTTAAAGCTCTCCATTGCATGTTTTAGATTTGCTTATCGACTTTCTTTCCTTTTTTATGGTATTGTCTTTTTATTATCATGACTATTAATTCTCTCTGCATTACTGCTTCAAATTTTGCATACATTAGAAATGATGTCTAGGAAATAAACAAGTATAATGGTTTGACATATTTAATGATGCAAACAGACAATTTTTACTTTGGTATATTTGTTAAAACTTTATTACAAATTATATGTCAGTAAGACAGTTTTATCTGAGGAAATGATGAAAATGAAGCATCAAGCAAGGGTTATGAATTTTTGGAAGGGTATGTGTCCTTTGTGTTATAAGGTGTAACTTAAATTTAACTAACTTTACTAGGATTTCGGCAGTCAAATTATACTTTGAAGCTTATTCATTTTAAACATAGATTAAGACCTAGTAGTGCATCTGCTCTTTACCAATTTTTCTATCTATAGCCACTTGAGGCCTCCTAACTATGTTTTATCATTCCACTATTAAATATTTGAAATGCATAATTACATTTTGGGTGTACGGACGTTAATAAGAATTGCTATGCTGATTTGAGCTGATTGAAGCATGTTATTGTCTTTTGTCATGCTGTAATATACAGTGCTATCCATTGATACTTCAGAGATTATAGGAAGAAGAAATTTGGTTTTGTGAATCATTTTATCATTTTATTACACACCTTGCTTAGATCCTAGTATATATTCCATATTATTGTAACTTTCCTTGGAAGCTAACCATTCTACTTTATTTCCTGTAGACATTTTCCGGTCAACTAGAAAAAGATATTCTCTCTTCTGGTAAGTATACCATCTGTTATTAAGTTCTAAGCTTTTAATCACAAATATTATCCAAGTGTATGCTACTCTGTTATGACTAATGCTGAGTTGATTTGTCTATTTGTTCCATATTTCACTATGGAAATGTTACCAACAATTTCCATTTTACCATTATAGACATGTCAGCATTCAAAGCTGCAAATCCAGATGCTGTTTTTGAAGATTTTATTCGATGGCATTCACCTGGTGACTGGGAGGTTCATGAAATAGAAGATGATGATCAATATACAAGTGAGTGGCCACCTCAGGGTAAACTTTCACAACGCATGTCAGAACATGGGAATTTATGGAGGCAAATCTGGAATAGTTCTCCACCTTTGCCTGCCTCTGAGCAGAAGCCTCTTCTTGATCCAATTCAAGAAGGGGAGAAGGTGTGTTCTTACCCATTCATACTCATGAATGCTTTATGTCTAGAGCCATTATTCCAAGTATTTTCCAAGAACTTTGATTCTCACTATTTATTTGAAATGTCTCAATTAGCTACACATACTTGGAGTTATGACCTGGTTCAATCAATTTCCATCCTATCCAACATATTACTGGAAACCCAGAGAATTAAGTGTTAATTTATATATGTCAACAATGGTTTCTTGATTGTTCAAATCAGACAAATTGCAGAAGTTACTAGAGCCCTTTCAAAACTGCACTTTTGAATTGAATTCCTTCAATATGATAGCCATTGTCGATTCAAAAGGAAAATAAATAATCATAATAACTATGGTTAAAGATTGTCAACATCTGCATCATTTCTTCTGCATTGTTATAGGTTTCTTTTCCTTCAAATTGTTCAGATACCCACCTAATGGTTGTACTGCTTCGTCTAGATCTTGCACTATCTAGAAACCTTGCCACCGCACGAACTGCTTGAGCAAATGGTGTGTACTGGATTTAGAGCAGCAGCTGACACTCTGGACCAAACTATATATGGAAACTTCAAACCAATGAAAACAAAGATGCGACAGCTTTACCAAACTTTATCATCAGAGTTGAGGTCTTTGCAAGGTAACTGGGTTCACTAATAACTTAGTCAATTGATTTTGATTTTACAATACATAATGCTTAATTTGGAATATTGTTTATCCTTATATTTTAACACATAAGTTTGCATAAAATTTGGATCAATGTTGTCAAACTCGTAATGCGGACATGACACATAGTGTTATGTAAACACAAAATCATGGAGATGTAACACGGAACGACCAATTCTACGAGATTTTATTCTAATATATATGTATATATTAATTTGTAAAGAAAAATGTATAAATCTATAATGTTAGTATTGACATGCATTTACATTTTACCTAAACACAAATGCAATGTCTCATGACTCTCCCATTTAATGCAAATTTCTAAGTTTATCTAGTAATTTAAAGCAGTAATACCTATACCCGTTTTGTTTTAAAGTTGAAAGGAATTAACATAAACAGTCAAATTACCATAAGGATTGTCTTTTTTCTAAAAAAGGAATGCCACTAATAATAAAATGAAAAACTTAACAATTTAAATTCAAAGGAATTAATACACAAAAGTTATCAAATTATCATAATAGTAAGAAAATAAAATAAGGATTGCAGTTTTTTCATAAAAAGCCACACAAGAATACCTAACAGTTGAAGTTATAACATAAAGAGATAAGCGTTTATCTCAAAAACAAAAAATTAAAAAATAAAAGTGCTCCAGTGTTACTATAAAAAAAACTTGTGTCCGCAGGCATGGGGAGGCAACTTGCAGCAGGCCTCCTGCTCGCATGCAGCCCATTTTCTCTCTCATGCTCACAAGTAGGAAGCTGTTGGGGCTCTGCCTGCTCATGAGCAGGGTGAGGCATGCGTCGAGAGGGAGGGAGGGAGGGAGAGAGAGAGAGAGATAGAGAGAGAGAGAGAGAGAGAGAGGAACCTGAAGAGAGCAGTGGCAGCAGGAACAGAGCGATAACAGCAGCAGTGGGCAACAGAACGATGGCAGTGGTGGGGCAGCAAAGAGATGGAGACAGCAGTAACAATGCAGTCGGGAAGCAGCAGCGACAACAGAACAGCAGCAGGACAACAATGGAGGCAGCAAAACAAAAGGGGAGAAGAAATTTGGGCCGCTTGTAGAAATAACACCCAATCATGACCAGGTAAAGAAAACATAGGATCAATGGAGACGGCGTCTCCACAAATTATACGTGCCAACACGCGACCCTACTCCATGCTGGACAAAAGCGATCGGTGTAGGATCGAGCTCATACACAGAATCGTTCGATTCTATGTTTCAAGATGCGATTTTGGCAACATTATTGGATATTTAATATTTTCAATACAGACATCCATCATTTTCCGACATTCTCTACAAGTCTTTTAGCTTCTCGGTGAATCCTCTCATTGTGATACGATGAGGTTGATATTAGCTATAACACCTTTTCCTCACAATTTACTGAGTTTTGACTTTTTTTCATGGGTATCCTTGAAAAAAATCTATGTTGGGTCATGGTTCTGGACCGGTCGGTTTGACCATCGACTGGGACCTAGAGTGGTCCTAGTTCGACGACAAGCCGGGCAAGGAGTTGGGCCGAATGGAAACGGTTAAAAATTGGAAAAACAAGGGTTGAGCCGTTCAAGTTGATCAATTTCATTGAACTGGCCGGTTCAATTGAAAAATACAAAGAAAGAAACTGGACTTTGGGAGGTATTGGGACATGGAAAAATTTTATAGTTCCAAGCCTTGAGACCAGTTATTTTTTTTCTTTTTCTCTTTAGTTATAAAAGAAATTCTTCAATTGATATTTGTGTTTTAATGAATAATTATTTAAGATATATTTTTGTTAATAGTTTTTATATCAATTAAAATGCTAATTGAGCATATCTAATATAATTTAAGAGTAAATTTAGATTTATTTTCGTATTTAATCATATTATTTGTGATTCTTCATCTAAATTATAAATCATATTTTAATTTAATATTATTTTATTAATATTCAGTTCGACCATCCGGCTTAATCGTTTAACCAATCCGACCTGACTCGAGAAGCCTATGGGTCGTTATCCGGTTAGGTCTTCTCTGGGTCGTCCGGTTCGGTCCTAACAACCTTGTGCTGGGTGGTTGTAAAAGCTTTGCAATGCTTCTCCCATGTAAATAATTCAGAAACTGTATAATTGATTAAGATCCTATTGATTCTGAAGAGCCATCATTTTCTCCTAAATAACTAAACAAGAAACTGTCGAAGGTTTGCTGAAATTCACCAGAACAGGAGGATAGTAATACGTGATGATTTACTATTGTCAATAATGGTCATAATTGGTCTATTAAGTAGAGTTTTTTGTGGACAGTTAATAGGGAATTTATGATGTCATGATGCATGTTGCCTGAAACTTTAGAACTGATGCTTTTTTTCCTTTTGATGAAATATTTGCTTTGTTTCTACAGCTAATAATTCAGCTGACAAGACTGAGTTGATTGGTGATTTGAGGCGCCTTTGTGATGTATTTGAGCATATAGAGAAGTTAGTACTTCTTGCAGCATCTCTATATCGAAAGCTTTCGGATGTTCCCCGCCTTTCTGAGGCAGTCTTCAGCAATTATTTTGACTTCTATCTTCCCAAACTGGGTACTAGTTTGCAAAACATCTGCTATGACAAGGTGCACTCCTTTGTCTTTTCCTGTTAATTTATTCCAATTTGTATATGCAATTCACATAATCATAAATAAAATTTGACAAATGCAACCAGTCAACTACTATTTGGGTTATAAAGATACCTAAGGCACTAGGAGCTATAAAGTTTGCAAACATTCTGGAAATTTCTTTAGTTTGTTGTTTGTTCCAATTATACAGTTTGATTATTTTCTTGCAACCACTGGATCACATAATACATAATTCAAACGCTCCTTAATATTCTTTTACTGGGGCATGCTTGCTGACAATTAGGGCATTCCGATATTGTTATTGAAGAATAACATCATGAAATATGCATAGTTTCTTCTGAGAAAAATACCATATCATAAATATGCATTTATTTATGATATGATTGTTTTAGAAATCTCCTTTGACTGAAAGAATAGTTGCATCTGTGGAGACAATGAGTTTAGGTGCTCAAGTCTAGTCGCAGAGTTGTTATTCTGTTCATCAAAGGTGGGTTTACTGATAAAATTTCTGTTGAAATACTCACTTTCTTTTTTATTTGTTTTAGGAGTTTGAAACCAAGGAACCAGTATTGATACATGAAAGAGAAGCAGTAGCTAGTTTGTTTCCTCCACCCACTGCCAACCAGTCTTGGAGGAAAGTTTTGAGCATGGGAAATCTATTAAATGGGCATGAGCCTATTCTGAGGGAAATAGTATTCTTTAATTTCGATAAAGTAACTAACAGTACATATGGTAGCAATAGTCCTGAGGCCAAAACAGAAGAAATTGAGACGCACCGGATGTACATATGTGGGACATCCAATGATCTCCGTGTTGCATTGTCAGTGACTTCATGGGATTAAGTGACCTCACTTCAGATGAAGCCAAATTTGTTTCTTTCCCTGTCATTTTCGTTTGTGCTATTATTTATCATCTGGATCATATCTGAATCATTGCACATGCGAACAAGAAGCTAATAAGTTGGCGGATTACTGACATGACAGATAGATTGCGTACCTGTAGCAGGCTTCAAGTCATCCATTTTTCAAACATGGATATATTCTCTATCCTATAACAAGCTTACAGAACAGACTCATTATCAGTTGCTTCATGCAATCAGGATACTTGAGGAATATGAAACACAATGACGGATGAGAACTTATTTGAGTACAAAATTTTCTTGCTGGTTGCATTTCATGGTTTTCCAGTTAAGTTTCAGGGATTTCAGTTCTTCTCCCTTCAACCAAACAAAGAAAATGGTTTCAACCTCAATAAAATGATAGCATCAGCAACTCCCAAGTATAGTGTACAGTTGTCAAATGAAGTTCAGAGACATTTATTTCCTTACCGAAGTGGAACTAAAGAAGTCTTCGATATTTTGATGTAAAGAACTCTCAATATTCATTACTTGGATATTTCTTAAAAGACTCATTAGTTGTATCTAGTCGATTCATTTCTTCCGACCACAATAATAAATAAGTGGTCTTGTATAATGTTGTCTTAAATGAATTCTGCTACGGTTGGCATTGTGTTCTTTGGGAGATCTAACATTGTTAGGCATTGCCTTGTTCTTAGTAACCCAGTAGTTGTGAGCCACTAGAGTTAAGCTGTGTTCATAGCAACTACCTTCTATTTATTGGAATCACCATTGCATATGAGTACGGAAGGAAATTATGCTTGTAGTATTGTCACAATGCCCATGTAACCTAAGAGGCCTGATGTTAAGAAACTTCTTTTCCTGGGAGGTCGATACCTTTTTGGGTTACATAAGAAGATTAGTAAACCTAATATCATATTGTCTTCTGAACCCTTTTCTTGTACAATAAGAGCAACTAGTCAAAACAACCCTTTTATGATATGTTGCCTTTTGCTTTAGTAGACGAATGATATGGACTAAAGTAAGCCATATCGGTTTTTTTTCTCTTACTCTTTCCCGAAAGACATTTCAAATCGATCGCTCCTAACTTGATCATGTTTTGTGTTAAAAAAATTCATTCTGGAGTTTAACATTTTAGTATCATATATATTAGATTTAAACTAATTAATTGGAAAACTAATTATTTCACTAGTGAGTTTGAACAATAAACTATTTTGATTTCTCGCGAATCCTTGGACGGCCAACATTTGAGAACGACCAAAGTTGCTCCAATTTGTCACAAGGCCCACGATGCCCATGGAGAAAAATCCAGGAGTATGCAGTTCGAAAAAATTATCACTAATTTTGAGAAATTTGATACTTTAAAAAGTGATAGTTGAGTAATTTTTTTTATTGTCCCATAGTATTCGAGGTTATTAGCATTCGACTAATTTGTATCATTTCGAATTGAACATCTGACTATGATGAATAATACTCTCAACGAAAACATTTTGCATTTAGATAATTCGAATTCGAGATCTAATTAAGGGAGAAGCTCTTTATCAGTCTAACTCAATTTGTTTTGACAAGTGTTGACTAGTTTAATCAAAGTTGTGAACTGCTTGCATTCATGCACGAAGAGCGCCGCGTATTCTTTTGTCCTGTGGGGAAATGTTTCTTCCATCCACACGCAAAACACACACACATACTCACAACCCCACCCCAAATGTGAAATCATTCGAAATACAAATGGCAGGTGTACAAATCTTACAGCCTCCTCCTCATAGCCTTAATTGGGAGGTCACCAAGTCATCGCATTTTGATCGAAGAAGAGTGCTCGAAAAGTTCACGACAACGATGATTACAAATCACCACCGAGCCCTTTAATTATCAGCTACATTTTTACTTGAATCTTGTAGTGAGGTTGTGACACCTTCATCTTCGAGAATAAGCAACCATTGCATGGTATTTATTATATCCACTGATTACAATATCCTATTTCCATTTTCAGTTTAAAAACTTAGAAGTTGCTAAGCCACCTTCACGAAGTTCACCCGAGTACTGCACTAGACCGCAGCATGTCATGCATAGTAAAAAGATAGATATAGAAAAATAAAAAAAAAGTGCATAAATGTCACAATAGAACAACATGATGCATTTCCCTGTTGACGTTGAACATAGGAACAACATGACACCAAGGAGGAGTTAATCTTAGTGACGTTCTTGACACTTCCGAAATTTAAACTTTGTCACCGGGTTTGGTGATAGTTAAAGTTGCCCTTTGAATGCTTTGTTTCATGCACCAGTGCCATGTAAGACATTTCTCCTTCCTCTTTCTCTCTCTGCGTGACAACGAACTGCGGTGTAGCGCAGCAATACGGCGAGAGCAACATGTCATATGGAAGTTGTATTGCTTGAGAAGACTTTTTGGTCACCAAAGCCATGGCTTTGGGCTTTCAAGGACACCCGGACGTTAACATGTGATGATGGCGCCTTAGCTAACAGCATGAGCCGTCGCCATGGAGTATGAAATTTATATTCTCGTTCAAATCCTTCATATGGTAAAATGGCCACGACCCTCATCATACTAAATTATTGTAGAAGTTTCTGTCTCTTATGTATATATATTATATATATATATATATATATATATATAATGAACGAGTCATTCAAATGCAAATTTAGAAAATGAAATGATCCACGTTTGTGGGGTTTGCTTAACTTCTTTCACCTCTAACATGTGATTGTGGCGTCCCACAACATAATTAGGATTTCAAACTTAAGTCCGAAAATTTTCCTTCTCACCGGTCGTGAATCAATTTCGTGAATTTAATCTTGTATGAATGGGGTCATCGATCGACAACTAAGCGAATAAAGTCATGCATATTGGATTCGTGGCCTCTTTCGTTCGTGCACACCTCGTGAATTTGTATTAGATGAATCACTCACTTTTTTTTTACATACTTATGCGGTAGAAAGAAAACGATATAATTTTTCTTCGTCCAAAATATGAGAAATATAGAAAAGTTGTTGTTTTCGTCAACTAATAATAGGTTGAATCATATTAAAAATACATCATAAGATCAAAATTTGAAAGCAACACTATTTACAAAAGTTTTTATTGAAAATTTAGTTATTATTTTATCATCGTATGTCTAGCTAATTTAATTTGAAAGATCGAGAGTTATGGTTAATTCTCGATAATTATTTATCTAGCAAATAGTTTAAATGACACAATCCAAATATATATTAGAAAAAAAAGTCGTGAAATAATCTCGCAAAACAATATATGTGACATTTTTTTTTGCATTGTAGAGTAGGACTTTTCTTCTATTGTTATTATAGTTTTCGGAATGATGTGCAATATTTAAATCATGTTTAATTATGAATTTGAACTCAACTTATGCTTATCATTCAATTTCAACTTTGATTGATTTTATATTATTATTTTGGAGCATTAGATAAAGCAATCATCGTGAAATGAGATAAGATTTCGTGAGTCCTGTCTCAAGACTGCACTGGCCCGAAGAATAATATTTGATAGCAACAAGGCCACGTTTAGTTTCCCACGGTATTAGTGAGCAGAGTGACACATTACAGTTGCTGAAAAAAAAAGAACTATTGAAAGTGATTGAAACACAGGTCAAAGGGCATGCATGATTAATTGATGAGAGAGAAATACACACACATTGCTTTTTTTTTTTCTTTTCTTCTACATAAATGTTTCTTGATTAATTGATTAATTTCTCACTTTGTTACAAGTGATACTTTGAAAGGCCTGGTGATATTGAGTATATATGGACTAGGCGATTTATTTTCGGATGAGGATGATGATAGAGAAAGGGAATTCATATCTACAACATGGCAAAGAAGAAAAGACCCTTTGGCACAAGTTTGCTCCATCACATTTGTGTTTCTTTACTTTTATTAGGTTTCAATGGGAGAAAATAGATTGTAGCATCATGATTCGATTTTTACTAGCGGAATTTTTCGTGTGTCTTACTTTTAATTTTCTTGTTATCTCGAAAAATGTTACTTAAAAATATTATTATCAAGCAATATTTAAAGCTAAAAACAGTTGCACCATTTTTTTTAATTTAAGTAAATGCAAGAAGAAAATAAATAGACATCAATACATATGTAATGATTATATGGAGAATATATAGACAATTAATAACATCCAGTTCGGATTTAGATTCATATATCAAAGAAAAATAAAGTTGTCATTTCTTATACTTGTTTGTTGGATGCTTCAAAATTTTGACGTATTTTAATTACTACATTGCAATATTTTTCATCGACAAATTATTTTATTAATAGAAATTTGACATTAATTTTTATCGAATCAAAATATAATATATTAAAATTAAAATATTATAAAATAATTATCTACTTCTAGATTAATATACAACATATTAAATTAAAAATATCGTAAAAAATATATCTCTATTTCATCACAATCTCTTTCTCCTATTTTTGTTTCATAAATTAATAAATTTATTTTATGTTACAAAGTATCTACAAATATAATCAGCTTAGGATTTTTTTTTCATTTTACAAGATTATACTAAAGTATTTTAAAAAATATATGTCTTCCAAATTTCACACCATACATAAATTTTGAAAGGTCATTTCCATGTTGGTTTGGGACCATCAAAATGGAACTTAGGAGGAGGACCACCCCAATGAACTATGAGTAGACTTGGAAGTCATAAGTATGTCCTGCTACCAAACAAAACAAAACATGGTGATGATGTTTCATTGTATCACTCGCCGCATTTGGGGGAAACTCTACTTCCACGATTGCGATGCCTTGCCAAGGAAATTTATCATCTAATACGGCTCTCTAATGCGACACCTAATTCTGTTCTAATGTTATTATGCATATAAAACTTGAAGTTTAATAATTGAAAATAGAATCCACTATTCGATAAGATGGAATTTCCAAATGGTGAATGATGCATCCTACTAAAAATCCACCCAATCCTCACATATTTTAATTGCCCTAAAAAAATATTAAAATTATAATGAATGCCATTGTAAGCAATTAGAAAAATCTTTAAGAGCATCGGTATTACAAGGATATAGTATGACTCTTTTTCGAAGTTGAACCTTAGGTTGAGTCGTCTTAAAGATGAAAAAATGATGTGATAGTGTAATAATGCATTCTTCTAGTCCTAAACACATGCGTGACGATCCGATAATTTCAGATCACATTAACCTAAAATACTGATTTTAGTTTTGACTCGAAATATATTCAAACTGATATTGAGTTCAAAATCTTGAAAATTAGGTCAAAATTGAGTTAGGATAGAGTCCAAATTCAAAAATCTGATTCATATTTTCATATGGTAATATATATTAAATTACATTATAGTTGATATTATATAAAGAAAAAAAGAAATATGTAGCGCACTTGCACAAAAAGTAATAATATTTCTATATAAATGAACAGTGTTCAAATTTTTTGTACAAAAAGTGTCGCTACTTTTTAGTGTGCTACACGCACTACATTAAAAGTGCGCTACATGTTTTGTGCTCCTTATATATATAGATATACATAAATATATATATATATATATATATATATATATATATTAGAGAATGTGCTCTTATTTAACCTCATATATATATAATTCAATACTTAACCATATATAATATTTATTATTATTATTATTATTATT
>LTAE01001003.1:43057-60576 GCA_001647135.1 Pontederia paniculata | reverse complement strand
CCCCCCCCCCCCCCCCTCTTGGTGCCATCTAGATCCTACAATTCTGTGTATACAAACAGATGGATGAATTTCTTTTATATCATCTAGTGAGTAACCATTTACTTTTCTGCATTCTTTCAATTTATCCAGTAATCTGTCCATTTGGTCCTTGATCAAGTTAGCAGTTACTATCACAAGAAAGGTAGAGTTTTCAGCTTGTACTTTGCTCTTCATGGGTTCAAAATTTTCAGTGACATTTGGCCCTTTTTATTCTTTGTCTTTATTCTTCATCATTGTCTACCAGAACTTCTTCAATTAGCTCATCTTCCTTCTCCTTATGAGCTTCCTATCCAACTGGAGTCTTTAGAGGCCCTTCAACAATTTTGCCATTCCGTAGGTGTATAACTTGAATTTGCTCTTTGGCGTTTGCTTGAGGTTGACTAGGTGACATCCTTTGAGGTCTGAGCGAACTCTCAGCATGATGAGCAATTTGATTTTCTAGCATCCTACTGTGTCTAGTCATTCTTTTCATTTGAGTCATCATTTTCATCATGGCTTCATCTTGCTTTTCCTACCTCTTTATAAGTGCCTTTAGCAAATTTTCAACTTTAGACTTGAAAGGAGCCGTGGTTGATTGTTCATAGAATGAGTTGATAGTTTGAGTGCTTTGGTTGTTGAAAAACTGTTGGGCAACTACTAATTTCTTAGCAAAATTCTTGGTTGTCATGCTTGGTTCTGATTCTGAATTGGAGGTGGCTAAAAATGGTTGCTTCTATAAGAAATGTTAAGATGATTTCTATTATCAAGATTGTAGTATTCTTGTATTGCTACATAAGGTACTAGAGCATTTACTTGATCATCTCGATGCATAGTTTGTGATTGGATAATTACAATTCTCAGCTAGATGTCCTTGATTTTCTCAGACTTCACACCTGATCTCAAGATTATATATCATATTTATTTGAGGTGTGAAACTCAGTTTTCCATCCTTTGTAGAATAGCCTCCATCTTGATAGATAATGCATCTAGATTGTGAACTTCTTGTTTAGGAGTAAGCCTTCTTGATTTGTCATGTGTTAGGAAATGATGGTTTTTGGCTAGATTCTTCATGAGTTGATAGGATTCATCAATATTCTTAGATGTAAACATCCCACCAGTTGCATTGTATAAGACCACTAGAGGGATAATATTGACCTTTGTGAAAGTAGTTCACCAACTGCCATTTTTTAAAACCATGATGAGGACATGTCATGAACAATCATTGAAATCTTTGTCATGCTTCATATATGGATTCAGCATCCTTTTGATAGAATTCAAAAATTTATGTTCTAATCTAAGATGTTTTGCTAGGTGGATAGTATTCAACTAGAAAAGCTTTTACTAATTGATCTCATGTATCAATATCTTTAGGGTTCAATGACCTCAGCCATAATTTAGCTCTATCTCTAAGTGCGAAAAGGAATAATCTCATGTAGATGGTCTTAGTTTACTCCATTGTAGTGCAATGTACCACAAATCTCTTTGAAATTATCTATGTGAAAGGTTGGATCTTCTGTTGGATTTTCTTCAAACTAATTTTGTTAAACCATTGTAACTAAAGATGACTTCAGATCAAATGTAGCACCAGGAATAGTTCCTAAGGGTGCTCTTCCTTAAGTATTTGGTGCATAATAGTCTTTTAGTGTTCTAAGGGCTGTCATTTCAGTAGTTTCTGTATGTGTCTCAATTCTGAATTCAGGAGTCTGATTAATTCTCTGTGTTCTTCTGCATACAATCCTTACTGAATTTCTAATTTCTAGTTTTGGTTTAGATAAGAAATCTTCAAAGGTATCATATCTGAGCATAAAGCTTACTTATAAACAACAAAACTCAGGACAATGATTAGTAGTTAGGTAGAATATGCAACTATATCAGGAAATTGTGAAACACTGTTAGAACAGGAATTTGCTAAGCAAACCAAATTAACAAAAACTAACAAAAATAAACTAGATATCTAAAATATGCTCAAAGAAATAGAAACTATATACAAAGAAAATAGTTAACTAATTCTAAAAAATAAGTCTTAATTGTGTCAATTCTCCGGCAACGGTGCCAAAAACTTGATGGGAGAGAAATGTAGCTATGTGTTTTATATGTATGTAAGGTGTAGATGTGAAGTAAGTGATGTAATATGATTATGTATCAGACACTATGCAATAATAAAATGTTCCATTTTCTTTACAAAGTGTGCTGAATTGTGTATGAATGTGAAAGATGTTTATCAAATTTTAAACCCTTAGCTTCCTCAAATATGCAAGTGCACAGCTCGAGTAGCTAACCTCGTGTATCGTATCCACAAGGAATTAAAACTAAATATGACTAATCTAAAAGAATTAACTAACTAGAAGAAAGAACTAACTAAAAATAGAAAACTACATCTAAACTATAAATTGAAAACTAAGAAGGAAACTACAAAGCAAGAGTATTTGATTTTGTATTAGTGATAATATAAGTCTAATTGCAGAAATAAATGATAAAATAATTTTGGTATTTTTGGATTTGTGAAACTTTAATAACTAAACCATGCAAAGAAATATGGATTGGCGCAAATCAAGAAAGTATTTCCTAAGAGTATGGTTCATCTAGGATTTTCACTTGTGTGATTAATGAGACAAATAAAATTTAAATCTTGGACCAAAGAGCAAAAAAATAAGTAAGGATACTCTCATATACATTTAGCTTATCAATATGAATCCTCATTCTAAAAAGAAAAACCATCTCAACCAAACATCAACAATTCCTCAAATTACCTACCCAGAATTCTTTACCATCTAACTTTCAGCTTATGGTTAGAATAGAAATGAGAGTTATTCAATCCATGCTCGAAGAATTTTTAGTTAGTTGAAATCAAAGCATGAAACTCCAATACCAAATCACATAGAACACAAAAGATCAACTCATGCTTTGTGGAAGTAAATATATTGTTGAACATCCTTCCAGACATCAACATTAGAAAACAATGAACGTCTAGCTCGGTAAGAGAAATATAGTTCCAAATATATTTAGCTCATAAAACAATCATAATCGAGCTTATCTCTACTTCTAGAAACATGAATATAGATTGCCAAGAAATGAACCTATGTTCCCTTCCAAGGGAATCATACAACATGATAGAAAACAAACTCTCGGTGTCTCAATGAAATACAACTATTGAAACACATTTCTAAAAAATCAGCATAATACATTCAAGTCTGATTCCACAAAAATAAGGAAACAAAGCCTTTGACTTCCTTCCGAATTGTCAAACAATAGAAATGAAGTACTTTTCAGCATTATAAGATAACATAGATGTTGAGCAATATTCCCATCATTAACACATTCAAGAATCAATTTAAAATCCATAAAAGGAATTGTCATTCTATAAGAAGAAATGTCTCATCACCACACACAAGTATCATCCTAAACTACCACCATCCTTAAGAAATAAAAGATTTAGCTACACATTTCTGAGTTCAAATTACAGACAATAGAGTTTTCTCCAGCGAATACATGACCCAAAATAACAAAAATACAAGATAAGAAGGCTATACAGAGACATACTGCAACTTCTAAGTAACAATTTCTCTTCTTCCTAGTTGGAATTCCCCAAACCAGGTGGGAACCTTCCTCCACATTGATTTTAGTGTGCAAGTCCTTCTTCAAAACCTAATGCAACTCGTGATCTCAGAAATCAGAACTGGAGAGAGACCCTCTTCACAATAGCAACTTCTTCCTTTTATAGTCTTCCATAGAACCTTTTGATTCGTCTACCAATTTTTTTTATTGTGCCACCTGTCCTATCCAAAATGGAATCTTCCTTTACAACTTCAAAATGGTAGAAATCTAGACAGGTAGTAGCCTCAGAAGGAATAGACAAAAAGCAACAGATACAACCAAAAGAGTACTCTGACAGCTCCCCAAAATATCCTGTACTAGAGCCAAAACAACAATCAACATTATATGAATCAATTCTTTATAGAAAGCTTAAAAAAAATATGCTCTTTGGATCATGATATAGTTCTATTGCAGGGATTAGACCAAGATATACATGATATATCAGGATATAAGCAAAAAGGGCAAAAAAAATGCTTCTAAATCATGCTCAATATTTCATATGAAACTCTACACATGAACTGTACAAACAAATAGAGAAATATTGTGATAAACTCAAAAAAGTGTGCACGTGAGCTAAGATTAAGTAGAAAATGAATGTGTTTAAGTATAGAATCATCTATATAAAAGCCCACTTATCAGACACATTATTATGGATATTGAACATTAGGATGCCTAATTTAATTGTGTGTGCATGTCATTGATCAATCGATTGCTATTGAAATTGGTTAAAGTCAAAGATATAATGATTTAATTATTATTGTTACATTGATGCATAAAGTTTATGTCATATATGTTATTGTTTCTTATTGTTATTGATGCAAATAAAGTATAGTATGCTAAACATTGAATTAAGGTGTTTCATCGAATTATGTGTAAATGATTAAGTGTCAAAGAACCATAAAGGATGACAATATAACATTCATATTGTTATGACTTAAATACTGTGCACAAGCTTATGGGATGAATTTCCCCTACACGTATCTTGCATGTGATTTATATTATAAAAGATTGAAAATGATGATCTAGCTCATGACCGATTGACCTTGTACATGGTAAATGTTAAGTTAAATATATGTCCATTACGTTAACTGTTATTAAGCTTTCGCTGATTATATAATATTAGTTCATATTGTTATAGTTATTCCTGATGTAGGTTAAGAATGAAGAAGTAAGTGTTATATCGATGTGGCATCCTGGGAAACATCGAGACACGTTTCAAATATTGGTTCAGCCATGTGCATGGTGTCGTTCTTAGGGGCGTTAAATCAGCAACTCTGGTCTTTTGGATCATAGCTACTAAGTCAAGGCGCTATGGTACGAGACCATAGCGCCATGATCATCATGGTGTTATGGTCAAAGACCATAGTGCTGCAATTAATATTTTTAAAGCATAATAATAATATATACTTAGTTGCTTATTTAATTGATGCTAAATTAAATTATGAGGTTACATAAGTGATTAATAAGATTATATTTATTTAGATATAATTAATTACTAAATTAATTTAGTGAATTATTTTCATTCTTGTTACGTTGTTGATGTGAAGTGTGGGGTAAGATAGAAAATGACCACACGTTAGGGCGTAAATGTAACGACCCATTCTAAAACCTAAAGCCCATAGTGGAATTTCTGAAATTTTTTGAAACCAATGTGGGCCTTCTCGCCTTTTCGCAGGGCTGGGAAATAATATATAAGTAAAATAAAATAAAAATCAGATCCGACCGCTCGGCTCTTGACAAGTGTTCTGGCAATATTATAAAAATCCTCTTCTTCTCTCCCCTACGGCTGCTACAGTGCCGCCTCATCTCTCCCTCCCGTTTTCTCTCCTGCACGCAGCTGACGCAGCCCCAGGGCAGCGCCATCGACGGAGATTCCGATCACGGCTGCGCCATCGGAAGGTACGATTGAACTCCTCTTGTCGATGCGAACCTAAGGGTGTAGACTGAGTGGTTGTTAGCGCGCGTGTGCAGCTTGGGAGGGGAGATTCCGCCGGTGAGCGAGGAAGGAGCCGGTGATTTCCGTACGTGCTTCATGGCTGATTTTCACAGGTGAGTTAGTGTCGAGTTTTGTTGAGTTTTGGCGCCATGATTTCGTTCAAATTTGATATATTAGATTCATCCACGATGCAGTTGTTGATTCGCCTCTATGGATTCCGGCATCGGAGACGGTCAGACGCGACGACGCAGTTCAATTCTCTCTCTCCTCACCGGTGAGTTATGTTTCAGATTTATTCATATGTGATGGGTTTTGGAAATGGGCTTTGAGACTTACCTTCAATTTTTCCGGCATGTTGCAAAGTTTAGATTTTTGAGATGCATCGAATGCCATCCGCGATGTAACGACGCTGCTCAGATTCCTTCTCCTCTTGGTCACACTATTTTGGAGATTTTCCGGCAGCATTCACGACTGGAAGGCAATGCTCGGATTTCATTTTCTCTCTTTTGGTGAGTAACTAGCATCCGACATAGGGATATATAGATTAGGAAGTGAAAATATCGTGAGTAATGACTTCCGATTCTTATGTGTGATAGTTGCTGCCCTGTTGCGTATCACTGGGGTCGGAAGAGGCGAGCGAGTGACGGTACCTGCTGTCTTTTCTGGTGAGTTATGATAGTGTTACAACCATATGATTGGCTCAGTTCGAGTGATACTTATATTTGATTTACTTGGCAGTCTCGATCCTTTTTCATGGGTGCGCGGTTGGAGCCGAGAGGGAATCAAACACGCATTTACTTTACTTCTTGTCGGTTAGCACTCGGCGAACTGAATTAAAATCTGCAGTCTTATAGTTATTAATTTGGAGAGTGATACCTAAAGTGTATATGGGTGTATTAGGTATCCTTGGCTGCCCGTTTTTGCACATTGTTAGACTTGCGGTTCTCATAAAATCTGAGGTGTCCTAGAGTTGATCGAGGTCAGTATGAGGGTGATTCTGAACTATTACGATAATTGATTTGGGCCTCCGTGCTAGCTGATTTCTGAAAATAGGAGTGCTGATTTTGTTTCAGATTTAAGACTATAAGGTGTTGACGGAGTCGGCCTAGGAGCTCACTTGACTTTAGGGCTGCACACAGTGAGTTTATAAAGTTGATAATGTCATGTTCAAGGCTGATTTGATTTAGATAAGAAGGGTGAACCGCTTAATCTTATGCATGTAGGTTCGCATCAGATACTTGAGCCTATCGTGTGTTCGGACTCGAGGTGTTAGCTATTCCATTGGATCCACATGAGGTAAATTAACTTATGAATTATAAAGATCACATGTGCTGATTTTATAAATAAAGATTTGAACAATGACTCTCGAACATTTTAATATATAGCTCGCCTTTGCATCACTTGAGAGTTAGAGTCTACGGGATCTGCGAATGCTAGCGCCGCTCGACATCGTACGCAGTGAGTGACAATTACAAACAGTTATTGAAAGATTGAGTACTTAATCAAGTGTATTAGTTAAATGATAAGTTATTGTTTAAAGTTGTAGAATGTATCGGAAATGTGAGTAATGTAATTATGGAAATTATGAATAGGATCTTGTTGTTGATTGATTTACTCAGACGCGTTGGATTTTACGAGGTCATACAATATCGAGGTGAGTGGAATTATCACAATTATAGTAAGTATGCTCAAGTATCAATCTATAGTCTTACGCCGAGGTAAGACGCCTTTTCTAAATGGATTAATGCATCCATGTGTATGTTATGCATTATATGAAATATGTGACTTTGTGCCATGTTTAAATTAATAAGTCATGCTCAGATTCATGCAATTATGGCACTTATTCCTGTTATGGAGTCCCTGATGGTTTTTATGATTTCTCAGATTTTTTAGTTTTATGAGATTTGATGATTTCCCTAGAAAGCACCTTTTGCTATATGCTATATTATGAAATGCATGTGCATTCATACACATATATGACATGCCATGATAAGAACCGCCTTGTGGCGTGATTTTGGCATAACATCGGAGAATGATCTACTCCAAGTAGGTGCGGCAAATATTAAGACCATTTCATAGTGGCAACTATTAAATCCTAGTATCCATGTGTACATCCTCAGGTGGACGACGTCGATGTATGTAAACCATTAAGTCCGTACATGATTGACAAGACTCAGTCCGCACAACAACTGACTTAGGATGCGTATTGGCCGTACGACCTAGTGAGGATTCATCCTTCATTAATTTACTATCTTTTGTAGCTATGAAGGATAAATATTTTACATTGCATACATTGCATGGTTTTATCGCAGTTTTATCGATATGCATTGTGGGCTTCGATTTTATTGGATTTCGATATTGTGTTCCCTCCACTCACTGAGCCACTTTTATGCTCACGGCTCTCTTCCTATTTTGCAGGTGACAACTGCTAGATATGCTATATGATATGCATGGGTTGGGGTTTGTGCATGTGTGAGGTCGACATTCTAGAGTACCCCTGCTATCTTTGCTTATTAGCATTTACTTATAAGTAGGAAACTTGTATAGTTCCTAACTTGCTATATGTCTCATATTATCCATCTGTTTTGGCCATACGGATTTGAGATTTTGATTATATCCTATGTGTGAATTTTTGAGGGCCAATGTTCCTTATATTCATATTATATTTGTATTATATTATATTTGTATTATGTTATATCCAGTTTATACAAACTGTTGTATACATGGGCATTTTTGCCAGAAATCCATTTTACGTCGAGATAGTGCCGAAATTTTTGGCAAATCCATGACTTGGATTAGATTTATTTCCATTCTTCCGCAACGTTCAAATATTTGAACTTGATATAGTGATTTGTCTATATTAACCCCTCCGACGGCTAACAGTCGATTATATCGGGATTGGTCGCCACAAGTTATGATATCAGAGGCCAGGTAGAAGGTCCAATTCACGGAGTGTGGGAAAATGTCTTGGGTAGTGTAATGTTTGTATCCTTATGTGCATTTATTATGCCTTTATTGAAAGCACGTTGTTGCTATATGATACATTGTGATGATGTAAAAATCCAAACGTGATTTTTGAGTATATAATGCTTTATGCAATGTTGAATCATGTGCATTATTTATGCCTTGATTGACACCATGATGTCTATTATATGTTGCAATATGATATATGAAATCTCGATGTGATTTCCTTACGTGCAATTATTATATCATGTGGTAGCATAGTTTACCCTATTTCAGAGAATGCAACATGAAAATATGAAACCTAGGTCTTTGAAAAACTTTGGAGAATATTATCTCTCATGCACAAAAACCTAGGTGAAAAACATTATTTCTATGTTTGATATCGATGATACAATATTCTGAAAATAGAATGGTCAAATAAGAGGCAATAAATTTTTTTGAAACTTTATGATATGTTTTATATATGGCATTATTTGTGACTCAAAATGGGAGATTGGTGCTTATAATGGAAGGAATTGAAATATGCTTGGTTGTGCATAATTGAATATAACATGACATTGATAAGAATTTGATACGAGTTGTATCCTGCCGTATGTGCATATGATGGTAATGCTACATCAATTTGTGATGATGCTATGGTGTGATGTAGCATAGTAATATTTTGTCTATAGATGCAAAATTTAATCCTTCCGACTTAGGACATTTTCTACTTATAGCAAATGTTAACTTGACATTGACCATCAAAAAGCACAATTATTTTGTGCTGACATATATTGATAATACACATAGCAAGACATATATACTAGACATTATGAGTGAGAATATTGATACAAGTGTAATCGTAATTGACTCTAATTATGCGACAAGAGAGGTCGCCATGGAGGTGATCAATCAATCGAGTTAGTTATGATCATAAACTCACGTCATACAAACGTATCCTATGAGGCAGTCCTTGTTGAGTTGCTATGTCTTAGCTTATGATGAGGTATTGAGTCCTCGTACTTGAGATTGTGAGATTGATAATTTGAATGTGAGTAAGACTCGAAGAAGGTCAAGACTTGGGTGAAAGAACCCAAGTGAACATTCGAGATGATGAACATGAGCTATGTTAAGAAAGTAATTATTATTCATAATCAAAATAGCTGAGATTACTTTGTCATAGAGAGAGTACAACTATATATTGGGGTCCGAAAATGCATATATGATTTTTACATTCCTGTTCCTAATCATAAGGATCAGAAGAAATGGCTAATTTATTGAGATAAAGTGATGACCACATGTCAATGTTATCACTCAGTTGAGAAATTTTTTCTCAATACTCTCCGTCAAAGGCAATGTCTTGTATATTAAGAAGTTATTTTGATATATCCACGATCAAATGAGTGTAGTGGACTGTGCCACTTATGTAGAGGCAAATGATAAAACCTTTGAGGTTGAGAGTTCACTTGAAGAATAGAAGTGATAGGTTGATCGCGGAGACAAATGTCACTTCATAAAATTCAAAAGAGTTTCCATCTCAAGAGAGATGTACAATCGTGATGGGTTCATGGCTTATTCACATCAAACATATTATAAGAAGGTAAGATCATATATTCCTACAATTCATATGATAAGTTCTACAAGAACAAAGGCATATGTCATATTGTTAATGTATGCATAATTGGCTTGCCACAAAAAGGGACACAAGAGGTCTAATTGACTTATATGATCAATTAATTATGGAGATGGCTAAAAGCTTTATATTTATTGCTCAAAGAGGCACTAATATTTTTATTGAGCATAGTGCATATACTTGTTAGTATAATATGGTTGTCTACCATTATTGACCATCGAACTCTATATTAGTGATTGCCGTATCAATCTAATTATCAAGTAATCTCTTGTCTGATAGCTTATGTTAAGAAATTGATATTGGTTAATTGTGATGGAAGATCATTGTTGATCTAACGTGGACACCATTATCTTGATATGATAATCAGAGTAATTGGCTATAATTTATCGAGCAGTTGTGGACTGTTGTACAAAAAAAGGAAACTCAAGTTGCCTTTCGGGGAAAATGTGATAGTGTTTGAAGATAGATAATCTCTCCTTTGTGATCTATATCATAAAATAAGATAAATATAAGACAAGAATGTGATACACTGAAATACAACCATGTGGTAAGCATATAATTACCTATGTTAGAGGTATTATGGGCTTATGTGGACCCTGATGATGCTGTGAAGTAATTCATTGATTTATGATCTCATGGTTGTAATCCTCTTGCTTGGAAGTTTGAAGTGTTCATTAATTCGAATGGTTGTGGAAATATCATCTTTGATGAATCCTTATTGATCAATGTCACAAATTGGCAGATTTGTTATTAATCAGAGGAATAATTTTTTTTATGTTCATAAAACATCATTCGATTTTTAGGGATCGTGAAGAGATCTGATCCGTCACTATTTACTATGATCTTTTGTAAGTTGTTGATATGTCACTCATATATGATGTATTACTGATGATGTCAGTTTGACATTTACGAGTCGACTTGTTTTTTATAAGTAATGAACAATGACTAATTGCCTAATTATTATTGTTGAATGTCGACTTGTTGTCGATATACCTTTACTATTGGTTATCATAGATTTGTGACCGACCAATATGACATCTTGCTATCAACTAGAGTGTCGCAAAGATTACAAACTTGTTGTCGCTTATTGCAAGCCATCATTGTCGATGTTGGAATCATGGTTGGTTCCTAATTTGTTAGTTTTCGATTTGAAACACTGTCGACTCCAAATTTGTCGTGATCGATTTCAGATCATTGACGATTTCTATGTCATCATTCTCGATATTGAGATAATTACTTATTCATGACACATCGTACTCAACCTTGGATTTTGTCAGGGACTATTCCTGAGTCCTGGCTCATTATTGACAATTATGACATCATTATGTGAATTTTAGTATATGTTACTGGTACTTCGTTCTTTCCGGTCATATGATCATTGTTGATCCTTATTTCTTTGTTGTCGTCTACGACTTGTTATTTTTTAATAATGACTCACGGTTGACTCTCCGTCGCATTTGTTCATCAAGTGTTACTCAATGTAAAGTACCATTGGCAGAACTATCGTAGATATTATTTGAATTGCTTTGGTCAATTAGTGACTCATTGTCACAACTTTTCGTGCGACGTTAATTTATACAATTCAGATGAACTGGTTGAAAGCTCAGTGAAAGATTTATCGGAGTTATGCACCTCTAAAAAATCGATTGAGAGCGTAAACCGAGTTATTGATTTTGGCATCTATGATATGTTGGTTAAAATTTCGTAAAGAGAGCGATTGGAGTGGGACGCCTTTGATCCTCGATTGAGAGCTCAAACCAACATTTTGCCAATGCAAGTTGATAAGGATTACTTACTCCCTAAGTATATCAGCTTGATTTTCTGTGACCAAATTGTACGCTTACATGATGTTCCTACATTCATAGGGTCAGACAGAGATCCACGATTTACTTCCACATCCTGGAAGCATGTACTTTAGTTCTATTTAGTACTATTTTCACCCTCAGATAGAAGGTCTGGCTGAGAGGACCATCCATATATTAGAGGATATGTTGCGAGTGAGTGTCATTGATTTCGGTGATAGTTGTTCTATGGCCTGAGGAGAGTTGCACATAATCGTAATTATCGTCTACGATTGGCATGGCACCATATGAGGCGCTTTATGGCAGGAGATGTTACACTCCAATATGTTGTCAAGTTGACTAGGAAGAAAATTAAAACTGCTCAGGATTGATAAATATTACTTGTCAACAAGCCTTGTCGTGAGAGGTAATTGAAAGTTGGTGACAAGGTGTTTTTCAAAATTTCATCATGGAAAAGTATTTTGCATTTTGACAAGAAAGGGAAGCTGAGTCCTCGGTATATTGGACCCTATGAGGTGATTGAACGAGTAGTCCAGTAGCATATCGGTTAGCTCTGCCACCATCTTTAGCTCGGATTCATAACGTCTTCCACATTTCCATGCTCCGAAAGAGTTTGTTGAGAGATGACCAGCATGTAGAGGAGAATCCTGTGGAGGTACGTCAGGATCTCACTTATCATGAGGAGCCCATTCGTACCATGGCCCGAGAGATACGTCAGTTGCTCAGACGACATATCCCCATGGTTAAGGTTCTTTGGAAGAATCATACAAAGAGAGAGGCTACATGGGAGTTGGAGGAGGACATGAGAAGGAGTCATCCTCGCGTGTTCTGATCTTTCAGGTTAGTTTTAATTTTGAGGATGAACTTTTTTAAAATGGGTGCAGTATTGTAACGACCATTCCAAACCCAAAAGCCCATAGTGGTAATACTGAATTTTTTTCAAACCAATGTGGGCCTTCTCGTCTTTTCGCAGGGCTGGGAAACAATATATAGATAAAATAAAAATCAGATCCGGCTGCTCGGATATTGACACGTGTCCTGGCAATATTATAAAAATCCTCTTCTTCTCTCCCCTATGGCTGTAACAATGTCGCCTCATCTCTCCCTCCCGTTTTTTCTCCCGCACGCAGCGACGCAGCACCAGGGCAGCGCCATCGACGGCGACTCCATTCATGGCTGCGCCATCAGAAGGTACCATTGAAGTCCTCTTGTCGATGCGAACCTAAGGGTGTGGACTGAGTGGTTCTTCGCGTGCATGTGCAGCTTGGGAGGGGAGATTCTGCCCGCGAGTGAGGAAAGAATCTGACGATTTCCTAACGTGCTTCGCGGTTGATTTTCGCGGGTGAGTTAGTGTTGAGTTTTGGTGCCGTGATTTCATTCAGATTTGATGTATTAGATTCATCCATGATGTAGTTGTTGATTCGCCTCTATGGATTCCGACGTCAGAGACGGTTAGACGCGACGACGCGACTCGATTCTTTCTCTCTTCTCACCGGTGAGTTATGTTTCAGATTTAATCGTGTATGATTGGGTTTTGGAAACGGGTTTTGAGACTTACCTTTAATTTTTCCGGCGTGTTGCAAAGTTTAGATTTGTGAGGTGCATTGGATGCCATCCGCGACGTAACGACGCCGCTCAGATTCCTTCTCCTCTTGGTCACGCTGTTTTGGAGATTTTCTGGCAGCATTCGTGATTGGACGGCAGTGCTCGGATTTCATTTTCTCTCTTTTGGTGAGTAACTAGCATTCGAAAAAGGGACATATAGATTAGAAAGTGCAAATATCATGAGTAATGACTTCCGGTTCTTATGTGCGACAGTTGTTGCCCTGTTGTGTATCGCTGGAGTCGGAAGAGGCGAGTGAGTGACGGTACTCGCTGCCTTTTCTAGTGAGTTATGATAGTGTTACAGCCATATGATTGGCTCAGCTCGATTAATACTTATGTTTGATTTACTTGGCAGTCTCGATACTTGTTCACGGGTGTGCGGTTGGAGCCGAGAGGGAATCAAACACAGATTTACTTTACTTCTTCTCGGTGAGCACTCGGCGATCTGAATTTAAAACTGCAGTCTTGTAGTTATTAATTTGGAGAGTGATACCTAAAGTGTATATGGGTGTATTAGGTATCCTTGGCTGCCCGTTTTTGCACATTGTCGGACCTGCGGATCTCATAAAATCTGAGGTGTCCCCGAGCTGATCGAGGTGAGTAGGTGGGTGATTCTGAACTGTTACGATAATTGATTTGGGCCTCCGTGTTAGCTGATTTTTGAAGATATGAGTGCTGATTTTGTTTCAGATTTCAGACTATAAGGTGTTGGCGGAGTCGGCTTAGGAACTCACTTGACTTTAGGGCTGCACACGGTGAGTTTATAAAGTTGATAATGTCATGTTCAAGGCTGATTTGGTTTAGATAAGAAGGGTGAACCGCTTAATCTTATGTGTGTAGGTTCACATTGGGTACTTGATCCTATCGCGGGTTCGGACTCGAGGTGTTAACTATTCCGTTGGATCCACACGAGGTAAATTAGCTATGGATTATAAAGATCACATGTGCTGATTTTATAAATAAAGATTTTGAACAATGACTCTCGAACATTTTGATATATATCTCGCCTTTGCATCACTTGAGAGTTAGAGTCTATGGGATCCGCGCACGCTAGCGCCACTCGACGTCGTACGCGATGAGTGACAATTAGAAACAATTATTGAAAGATTGAGTACTTAATCAAGTGTATTAGTTAAATTATAAGTTATTGTTTCAAGTTGTAGAGTGTATCGGAAATGTGAGTAATGTAATTATGGAAATTATGAATAGGATCTTATTGTTGATTGATTTACTCGGACGCGTTGGATATTACGAGACCACACGATATTGAGGTGAGTGAAATTATCACAATTATAGTAAGTATGCTAAAGTTGCAATCTATAGTCTTACGCCGAGGTTCTGAATGTATTAATGCATCATGTGTATGTTATGCATCATATGAAATATGTGACTGTGTTCCATGTTTAAATTAATAAATCATGCTCAGGTTCATGCAATTATGGCACTTATTCTTGTTATGGACTCCCTGATGGTTTTTATGATTTCTCGGATTTTTTAGTTTTATGGAATTTAATGATTTCCCTAGATTAGCACCTTTCGCTATATACTATATTATGAAATGCATGTGCATTCATACATATATATGTCATGTCATGATAAAAAACCGCCTTGTGGCGTGATTTTTGCATAGCATCAGAGAATGATCAACTCCAAGTAGGTTCGGCAAATATTAAGACCATTTCATAGCGGCAACTATTAAATCCTAGTACCCATGTGTACATCCCCAGGTGGACGACGTTGATGTAGGTAAACCATTTGCATTGTGGGCTTCGGTTTTATTGGATTTCGATATTGTATTCCCTCCATTCACTGAGCCAGTTTTATGCTCACCCCTCTGTTCCCATTTTGCAGGTGACAACTGCTAGATATGCTATATGACATGCATGGGTTGGGGTTTATGCATGTGTGAATCGACGGACTAGAGTAGCCCTGCTATCTTTGCTTATTAGCATTTACTTATGAGTAAGAAACTTGTATAGTTCCTAGCTTGCTATTTATCTCATATTATTCATCCGTTTTGGCCATACGGATTTGAGATTTTGATTATATCCACACGTGTGGATTCTTGAGGGTCAGTGTTCTTCATATTCGTATTATATTGTCGAGCCATCGTGTTCCTGTGATCACAGTCTATACATTTTATGGGCAATTGTCCATTTTTATGTTATATCTAGTTTATATAAACTATTGTATACATGGGCATTTTTGCCACAAATCCATTTTACGTCGAGATGCTACCGAAATTTTTGGCAAATCCATGACTTGGATTAAATTTATTTCTATTCTTCCACAATGTTCAAATATTTGAATTTGATATAGTGATTTGTCGATATTAACCCCTCGTGATGACTAACTGATGTGACAGACACTGCGGCACAATAGCAGAAGTATAATTTTGTCATATCACTAATGATCAATTATATCAAGGTTGGTCACCATAGTAAAATCAGGGTCAATCTTCTGTAAAAGATTATCTTCACTTCAAATTTTAATATTTATCAACATAGCATACTCCTATCACCGCAAGTATACGGCAATCGTCGAGTACTTCAGGTATCGATCCTCAAGGAAACTTCGTTTTCATGCCTCTGTTTCCACTTTTTCTCAGACAAGTTTTCATGGCTGGTCTTGACACTAGAGGTCCAAGCCCAAACAGAATAGGTGAGGGGTAATCAATTGAGAACAGAAATATTTTTTTTGGATTCTTTTAAAATAGAATTGCAGAAATTGAAAGAAAGATAATTCCAATGATGAGAGGACACCATAACTTTTGGTTCACCTCTGAATTTCATCCATCCGCTTTTTGACGCGAAATTATATGAAGTCGCCTAGGCTCTTACACCATGGGTAAAGGCAACTCCGCTCTCACGGTGATTGCTCTACCTTTCACATCCCGCTCTCGCGGTGGAGGCTCAAGACTTGACCGAATGTAATCTGAACATAGTCACACTCTCTCTCTGGGAGGAGAGCTCACCATCTTAAATCCCGATAAAAGAATATAAATCTTGACACCGAAGTGCCAGAGGGGTAGCGCCTCTCAGCGTGCACTGACCTCTTTTCCAAATGGGACCTAGAGGTTCATTTAGAGAGCTTTCTCAGGTCGTAGCATCACCCTGCTCTCGCAGCGGTAACCTAGTCAGTAAGCCCCCACTCTCGTGGCCTATGTTCATGGGGCTGGCTAAGAGATTTATTCCCCAAGCTACCTATCAAGCCTCTGTTGAGGTCAAGGCAACTCAGTTCCCCTCTCTATCTAAATCTATAAATCAATTCAAGATTATTGTTGTTTGCTCCGGGTCAAGCTCTGGAGGTAACGGAAAACTCTCACCTATCCCCTAGCTCAAAAGACATAACCTAGACTAAGGTTCCCCCAAACTTCATCACTAGCCTCTCGGCTCATTGTGTGAAGGTGTCAACACTATAAGGTCCTTACGAACAGTGCACTCTTTGGAAGAATCAAACGAATAACAAGAAAATACAAAACACAAAATATTACATGCAATTCAATACACGAGATCAAGTAGGCGATATAGAAGATGAAATTTTCAAAGTATTTCAGAGCAGAATAGATACAACAAAGGTTCCCCCAAGATTCCGGCGATAAGAGTCTAGTCGGACATCTTGGGGAGTTACAAGATAAGAAAATAGTCTAGCCAACATAGTTCTCGCTGGAAAATAAACTAAGTGCAAAAACAAAAGTAGTCCGGCGCTTCGTCGTCCTCCCCCCCCTCGTCATGTTGTCTTTTCAATCTTTTATCCCCTCCGAGTCGTCTTCAGATATCTCTAGCTGCTTTCGCAAAATTCGGAGGTGAGAAGAATTGAAATCTGCAAAATCCCCAAAATCTCGGCCAGGTGGGGGAGGGGGGAGGTCAGCTCCGCAAAATCTGTGATGTCAGTTATGGAAATTACCTTAGTCCCCCAGCTGCAAAAAAAAAGAAATGATTTAAAACTTCAAATGTTCAAATCGCAAAAATCATGAAAATCATTTAAA
>LTAE01001003.1:7117-42653 GCA_001647135.1 Pontederia paniculata | reverse complement strand
TGGACAGGTTGCGTAGGTTTTGATCCCAATTCAGAGCCAAGCTAGTTTTCCAAATTTGAATTTATAGGTGCTCAAGAATCTAAAAAAAATCTTAGGGCTGTGAGTTCTGAAAACATGTTCATAATGCTCTCTAATTTTTGAGTTTAGTGCAAGCAAAAATTTTAGCTTGGGGCAAACAAATAGACATGCAAATAGATAGGTTCAGGTTACAGGGTCAAGTTCAATAGCTAGGGAACAATTCAGAGTGGTCAGGGACCAGAGGCAGAAATTCTCAAAGAAATCTATATGAAAATTAAAATGGTACAAAAAATAATGATAAAAAAAGTGTAGAGCATATCATTGTCTCCCCCAAACTTAAAGTCAATACTGTCCTAGTGTTGATTCACGATGGGAGAGGCCTGATGTTCAAGAGCTGGGGAGTGGAATTCTAGGAGCTGATTGTTGTGCTCCCAAGCATCAAGTCGCTTAATGTTTGTTGTCTGCTCTCCTAGTATTTTTATGACCTTCTTAAGGTCCTTCTGCTATTGTTTGCTCTGCACACACAAGGATTTAATCAAAGAATTTTGCGTTACCATTTGGTAGCATAAGCGTCCGACGTGGTAACTAATGTGCTGGAGGAGGTAGGGTGGGGTTGAGCTACTTGAATTGTTGTTGGATGTCCTTCTTCTTGGCAGCTGGGGTTGGTCCATTGAGCTCCTCCTAGTCTTCATCACTCACCACATTAGTAGAATGGACAAGTGCAAGGACCCAATTTTTGCCCTTGGCGATTGAAGTCCTGGAGGAATTGTGGAAGCGCAGTGGAGCCAAGCGTGGAATATTCAAGTAGAAGAACCGATTGATCTATGCAATAATCTTCATATTCATGAGGGTGGTGAGGTCTACCTTTCCCGTGGTGCTCGAGGAGGCGTCCATGTTGTAAAAATCCAGTCGGCAGGCTTCAATAATTGGTGTGAATAGTCCTTTGAAGGTGATGACTCTACTCTTCTGGCTAGCGAACTTCAAGAAATTCCTCAAGGCAAGCTCGGTGATGTCGATGGTTAACCCTTTGAGGAAGCCGCAAATTACGTAGAGTTCGCTTTCCCAGACCATTTGTTTTGTGTTGGCACGGCCAAATATAGTATTGGCGAGCACACAATGGAGGTACTTCACCACAGGATTGGAAATGCTCGATGCCTTGGCGTTTCGGTTGTACTCTTCATCAATGCAAGTGATCGGCCGCCAAATGCGTTGCTTGTTATAACTGATTTCCTTCTAATCAATCGGTTTTTCAGGAAAATCCCATACCCTAGAAAACTAGTTGAAGGTCCAGTTGAAGTCTATGTTAAAGAGCCGGGACGAAGCAGTTCTTCCAGAGATGTCCAAAGAGCTCAGGAACTCATGCACGATCTCTGTGTAGGTGATCCTGCTCCTGAAGAAAAACTACTTGGCCCCCATCTTTTTAGTCTGGGTCTCGAAGTCATTGAGGAAACCTAGTATATTCAGGGTCGTGCCATCCAGGTATTTCTTCGGAATGAAACTTCAGCTAGATAGCGTCTTGTAGCGGTTATCTTGCTTGCCGCCACTGAAGATGATGGTGGTGGGGCGCTGAATCAACTCGCCGGGCTCCAAGTCCTGGAAGGCGGGGTCTTGTTCTTCATCAGACTGAGCCTCCAAGGTAGCTTCTTTCTCCTCTCTTGGTGAGTCTTGCTCCTCCTCTTCCTCGAGCTGGGTTCGCTCCCCTTGAAGTAGGACTTCTTCTCCTCTAAGGACGTCTACGTCTTCGCTCCCTTCTTTTGTGCCTGTCCCGCCGAGGTCTGGGCATGGTGAAGGACTGACTAGCGGTGTAGCTTCCATTAGTGGTGGCATCGGTGAAGGAGGGATGGAGCTCGACATATCTTTGACTACCTCTCCTTGTGATGCAGTTGGGGACGCAGGCTCGGAGATTGCTGAAGCTGGTGGCGCCAGGCATGTTGGAGGAGATGTTGTTGCAGACGGAGGCGTGACGACCTCTGTAGGGGGTGTGGTGATACTGGTGGGCATAGCTGGAGGGGTAGACTATGCAGGCATTTCCATCACCTCTTCTTGAACAGGAGAGAGGATGGGTGTAGCTGGTGCTTCCTCATATGTCGCAGCATCATAGGTTGCCGCGATCTTCTTCTTCTTATCTTTTTTGTGGTTGCGCTTTTTCTCTTGGTAAAGAAGGAGCTTCCTCTTGACGCTCTTCTTCTTGTTCCGCAGTTCAGGGCTGCCTGGAGAGGGAGGTTGCTCGCGGACGTTGTGTCAGTAGCCGCCGGCGCATCAGGGTTGGTCATGGCTTGAACGCTGTCAAGATCGACAAGGTCCTCAAGTGTGCGCCCCCATTTTTCTTTTAAATTCGGCCTCCATATCTTCCCAATCGCTTGTCCGCATGTAGCTACCATCTCGCGAGATTTCAGGAAGGTGATTGTACGGGTGAGATCTGGAGGTTACGGAGGTTGGTGAGGGTTATGCAAGCGATTGCAGGTAGATTTCTTCTTTGTACGGCAGGTGAAAGAGACAGAGGAATTTGCTGTGTCGGCACAAATGAGGGTAATTGTAGGGTTTTTATCTCTATATGGGGTACTTATAGGGCGGTAATGTACAGGTTGGCCCGCTGCTGCTGTTTTTGTGCGTGGGCCTCTATGGTTCTGGTTGTGGGTCCGGTAGACAAGTGGTTTCTGATTGAGGTTGCATGAGGGGTTATCACCTCTTGATATTTGGTTAACCCATGAACCTTAAAGAGGTTGGGTCGAACTAAACTAGTTAGCTACTTTATTCCTCCGAAAACAAAATTGGATTAGTAAAAACTCTGGGTTGCCTTCCAGAAAGCGTCATGTTTAAAGTAACTGGCTGGTCTTCCTTCTTCTAGGTGTCTTCAGATGGGTCGTGAAGTTGGGGTTCATCTTGTGAATCTTGGATCAACCTGGTCAGATAGGCCTTGATTCTTTGTCCGTTGATCGTGAATAGTTCCCCTTTCTCATTTTTGAGTTGGACTGCACTTGATGGATGAATTTTGTTGATGATGAAGGCCCCCGACCATCTCGATCTCAGTTTCCTTGGAAAGAAACGGAGTTTAGAATTGAAAAGTAGGACGAGATCACCTTCATTGAACCTACTTTTCTGGATCTGACTATCATGCCATAACTTGTTTTTCTGTTTGTAGATGTTGACATTTTTGTAGGCTTGGTGTTGGATCTCTTCTAGTTCGTTCATTTGGAGTTTTCTATGTTCATCAGTAGCTTGTAGGTCGAGGTTGAGGTACTTGATCGCCCAATATGCCTTGCGCTCAAGCTCGACTGGTAAGTGGCAAGTCTTCCCAAATACAAGTCTGTATGGGGTTGCTCCGAGGGAAGTCTTGTAAGTTGTTCGGTAACCCCACAAAGCATTAAGGAGCTTGGAGCTCCAATATTTCCTGGATCTCGATACCACCTTTTCGAGGATGGCCTTGATCTGTTGATTGCTTACCTCAACCTATCAACATGTCTGCGGATGGAAGGGGGTTGAGACTTTATGGTGGATCCCATATTTTTTTAGCACAGCTTCAAATTGATTTTCCAAAAAATGCTTCCCTCCATCACTAATCAAGACTCGAGGCATGCCGAATCATGGGAAGATAGTCTTCATGAAAAGCTTTTGTATGGAGACTGAGTCGCACCTTGTAGTAGGTATGGCCTCAACCCATTTTGAGAAGTAGTCAACCGCTGCCAAGATGTATTTGTAAGGACCGAAGCTTGGGAAGGGGCCCATATTGTCGACCCCCCAGATGTTGAAAATCTTTGTTGCTTGAATTCCTTTTTGAGGCATCTCCTAGCGCTTCCCTATGTTGCATGATCTTTGGCACCCATCGCATATTGAGACATAAATGTGAACGTCTCTGAATATGGTCGGCCAGTAGAATCCAGCATGTAGGATCTTGATTGCAGTTCTTTGGGTTCCCCCATGACCTCCATGAGGTGGGGTGTAACATTCAACAATAACCTTGAGAATTCTTCGCAAGCTATGCACTTTCTTAGTTGACCATATGGGCACTCCTTGAAGAGTAAGGGTCATCCCAAAAGTAACTTTTAACTTCAGTGAAGAATTTTCTTTTTTGTTGCAGGGTAAGATCTGGAGGTACCACCCTAGCCGCCAGATAATTTGCTATATCGACGAACCAGGGTGGACCTTGGCTGATAAGGGCCAGCAAGTAGTCATCTAGTAGTAGATCCCGAATGGGGATCGAGTCATCCTTGAAGTCTGGAGGTAGCTGTAGTCTGGTTAGATGGTCGGCGACTTGGTTCTCAACTCTGCTTCGTTTCTTAATTTCGAGATTGAATTCTTGTAAAGCTAGCACCCATCTGATTAGCCTGGGTTTGGCTTCCTTCTTAGAGAACATATGGTTCAACGCCATGTGGTCAATATGCACGGTCACCTTGGAGCCGATGAGGTAGGGTTTGAATTTGTCCATGGTTGTATAGTTTTGTTGTGTAAGGTCAAGTGTCTTACTAGCGTAGTAGATGATGACGTGGTGGAGCTTATCCTTCTTTTGACCCAGGACCACTCCCACTGCGTTGTCGCTGACATCACACATAACCTCGAAAGGTAGGGTCCAATCTGGAGGTTGCATAACTGGAGTTGAGGTTAGAGCTCCCTTGATTTTGTTGAAGGCCGAGAGACAAGCTTCGTCAAATATGAATTCGGCGTCCTTGTGCAGAAGATCCGTCAGGGGTTTGGAAATTTTGGAGAAATCTCGGATAAACCTCCAATAGAAACCGGCATGACCCAAGAATCCTCGGATACCCCTGACGTTTATAGGTGGGGGTAACTTTGAGGTAGCCTCAATCTTGGCAGGGTCCACCTCAATACCTTGGTTCGAGATGACGTGCCCTAAGACCACACCATGCTGAACCATAAAATGATATTTTTGCCAGTTTAGCACCATATTAACTTCCCTGCACCTGCATAACACTTGCTCAAGATTTGTGAGACAACCAGAAAAGGATGGGCCATAGACTGAAAAATCGTCCATTAACACTTCCATAATCTTTTCAATATATTCAGATAATATAGCAGTCATGCATCTTTGAAATGTAGCGGGCACATTACAAAGACTGAAGGGCATCCTCCTATAGGTGAAGGTGCCATAAGAATAGGTGAAGGTGGTCTTCTCTTGGTCGGCAGGATGGATGTGTATTTGGAGGAAGCCCGAGAAGCCATCTAGGTAGCAGAAATATTTGTGTTTGGCCAGTCTTTCCAACATATGATCGATGAAGGGTAAGGGGAAATGGTCCTTCCGGGTTGCTTTGATTAACTTCCTAAAATTTACGCACATCCTCCAACATGTGGTGGTTCGGGATGAGATCTTTTCTCCTTTATCATTTTTAACTACGATCATACCTCCCTTCTTGGGGACAACCTGAATAAAGCTAATCCAATTGCTATCCAAGATAGGATAGATTAGGTCGGAGTCTAATAGCTTGAGGATTTCCTTTTTAACTACCTCTTGGAGATTCAGGTTGAGCCTCCTTTGTCCTTTGATAGAAGGTTTGGCATTATCTTCGAGAGGTATCATGTGCATGCAAAAAGATGGTCTTAGGCTTTTGATATCGGCCATGGTGTAGCCTATGGTTTTCCTGTACCTCCTTAATACTTCAAGTAATTGGTCAGTTTGGTGAGAGGTAAGGGCGGAATTCACTATCATAGGATAACTTAAGAAGTTGAGTTGCTCTCCCTGGTTGAGGCTTTCTACTCAGTATGATGTTGTGGGTGGGATCTGATCATCATCATCTGGTTCGAGGAGCTTTGTGAATAGGCTCGAGTCAGGATCATCCAACAATTCATCAAGTAGGGTCAAGCTTCTTTGGAAAGGGTCCTCTGTGAGGATCACTGCTGAAACCTCTTGGATTACTTCGTCTTCAGAGCTTGAGACCTCATGAACAGTGTCGTAGGAGGGATATTTCATAGCTTATGCCATGTTGAATTCTATCTTTTCTTCCCCCACTTGAAAAGATAATGTTCTGTTTCTGACATTGATGATGGCTCCAGTTGTAGCCAGGAAGGGTCTTCCCAGGATTAGTGGTATATTAACGTCTTCTTCCATGTTTATGACCACGAAATCGGTTGAGATGTCGAACTTCCCGACCTTGATAGTATGTCTTCTAGGATGCCTTCAGGGTACTTTACAGATCTATCGGCAAGCTGCATCATCATATTGGTGGGTTTTAAATCTCCTGTGTCGATCTTCCTACATAGAGATAAAGGGATTAGGCTGATGCTGGCTCCAGGTCGCATAGAGCTTTGCTGACTCAAAGATTCCCGATTTCACATGGAATCAAGAGACTGCCTGGATCCTTTAGCTTCGGGGGGAGCTTGTTTTGAATGACCGTGCTTGCTCCTTCGGTTAGACCCATCGTCTCGTGGAGGTCTTCCTTTTCTTTGATAGGATGTTTTTTAGAAACTTAGAGTAGGAAGACATTTGTTGGATGGCTTCGACAAATGGGGTGTTGATGTGTAGTTTCTTTAGTACCTCCATGAATCTAGCGAACTGCTGGTCGCTTTGGGTTTTCATTAGCCTTTGAGGGAAAGGCACAAATCTCAGGACGACTGGAGCTTCTAAGGTGGGGGCTTGTTTTCGACTTGTCTTGTGGAAGTTCAGCGAGTTTGGATGTAGGCTCTAGATTATCTTTGAGGACTTGTTTCGGCTGAGAATCCTCTTTGGGGTTTGCTTTTGGCTGGTCACTTTACTCAACGTCTTGCGGGCTTGGTTCAGATGTTCTAGGTGGAGCTTGTTGTTTAGGAGGTTATTCTAGCTGCTTCCCGCACCTGAGAGACAGAACTTGACAGTGTCCTCAGGGATTTATCTCAGGTTGCCCAAGGAACGTCCCAAGTGGTCTGATAGCCAAGCTCGCTTGCTGTGCAATTTGATTTTCTAAAATCTTGTTATGGGCAGGAAGTGCATCAATCTTGGTGCATATTTGTCTCAATGCTTTGTTTTGTTGTTTCACTGCTTCGCTTTTTACCTCATTGCTTCGCCTTGTTGCTTGAGAAAACCTTCCATCATTGTTTCAAGGCTTGACTTTGCTTGAGGTGGGGGCAAAGCTAGATTGGAAGGGGGTGTAAGTAAGGCCTGTTGTTGCTAGTTGTTCAGAGGTGGGTACTAATTCAGTTTGAAGTTTTGAGCTAGAGGTCTTTGATAGTTTTGGCTCTTATATGACAGGTTGGGGTGGAATCTGATCCAAGGTGGACATTGACTTTGGTATTGCCTTGCGACTGGGTTTTGGCCATATGTTCCCACGATGTTAACTTGTTCGTCTTGGGGCTCTTGGATATTGTGGTTGATGGATTGACATTGGGCGGCTACATGTCGGATCATCCAGCACTAATCGCACCAAACAAAAGGTTGAGCAAGCTGGTTCGATGTTACTTCTACTGCATAGATCTTGGAACTTGAGGAGGTGGAGTCGTTCTTCTTCTCTAGAGTTTTCTGGAATAGGTTGACGAGACTTCCTATTTGAGAAGAAAGTTGATCTATCTTGGCAGGATTGGCGGCAGCACTTTGTTCTTCGAGTCTCTTTCTATTAACTCAATCTTCAGACCGTTCTCTGTGGATTTTGATGACTCTTTCGATTAGTTGGTTGGCTTCATCGGTATTTTGGGACATGAATCTGCCCCCAGCTGCGGAGTCGAGGGTATACTTACTTTCGGGAGTAAGCTCACCGTAGAAGATTTGGACCGTCATCCATTTGTGAAACCCATGGTGAGGGCACTGCTTATTTAGTTTCTTGCACCTCTCCCAAGCTTCGTAGAGAGACTCGTTATGCCATTGGATGAATGAGGTGATCTGATTCCTCATCTGCATGATTTTTCCTGGTGGGAGGAGGGGGGTAAAATCTAGTCATGAAGGCTGAGATGAGCTCATCCCATGTACTGATTGCATCCTCCTCTGATGAACAAAACTAGTCCTCGGCCCTATCCCGAAGAGAAAATGGGAATAGGTGAAGTCTAACCGCGTCATCTGTGCGTCCATCGCATTTGAAGGTGTCACATATCTCGATGAAGTTGATTAGGTGTTGGTTGGGATCTTCATGAGCTAGCCCGCCGAACTGGTGCTGACCCAGGTAATCCAATATGGTTGGGTTCACCTGGAACTTGTTGGCATTCACCTCTGGCGTTGTTATGCCAGAGTTCAGGCCTACGGTTGTAGGTCTGCAGAATTCTTCAAGCACTCAAGCTGCATCAAGGTTGGCCGCAATGCATGGGTTTACTTGATTAGCTTGGCCCTCAACAAGATTAGCTTGACCCGCATTTGCATCAGGTTGGGCCATCTCGATGTTGTTCTCTAAGGCTCGGGCTTGGAGTTTTCGAAGTCTTTGCTCTCGCCTTCTTCTCCTAAAGTTTCTTTCAATCTCAGGATCGAACACAAGAGTCTCTTCTTCTTCTTCTTCAGAGTTGGCTCTTAGCATGCTCAAGCAGAGGTTAAGGTTAGGCAGCAGATCAAATAAAATAAAAATAAAAAATGAAACAAAGAAATCTGAAAATTATAAACAAGGTGTGAAATATAAACAATGGAAATAAGACTTGAAATCAGAATAGCAGGGTCAAAGGTGCAAAAAATCAAAAGTACTCCCCGGCAACAACTTCAAAAACTTGATGCGAAATATGGGTCAAGATAGAAAATGACCAGAGGTTAGGGCGTAAAGCCAGGTCAATATTCTATAAAAGATTATCTTCACTTCAAATTTTAATATTTATCAACCTAGCACACTCCTATCACCGCATGTATACGACAATCGTCGAGTACTTCAGGTATCGATCCACAAAGAAACTTCTTTTTCATGCCTCTGTTTCTACTTTTCCTCAGACAAGATCTCACGGTTGGGGCTTGACACTAGAGGTCCAAGCCCAATCAAAATAGGTGAGGGGTAATCAATTGAGAACAGAAATAAGTTTTTTGGATATTTTTTAAAATAGAAATTGCAGAAATTGAAAGAAAAATAATTCCAATGATGAGAGGATACCATAAACTTGGGTTCACCTCTAAATCTCATCCATCCGCTCTTTGACGTGAAATTATATGAAGTTGCCTAGGCCCTTACACCACGGGTCAAGGCAACCCCGCTCTCGCAGTGATTGCTCTATCTTTCACCTTCCCGCTCTCGCGATGGAGACTCAAGGCTTGACCAAATGTAATCTAGCCATAGTCACACTCTCTCTCTAGGAGGAGAGCTCACCATCGTAGGTCCCGATAAAAGAATATAAATCTTGACACCCAAGTGCCAGAGGGGTACCGCTTCTCAGGGTGCACTGACCTCTTTTCTAAGGGGACCTAAAGGTTCAGCTAGAGAGCTTTTTTCTCAAGTCGGATCATCATCCTGCTCTGGCAAGCGATAACCTAATCAGCAAGCCCCCACTCTCGTGGTGTATGCTCGCAGGGCCGACTAAGAGATTTATTCCCCAAGCTACCTATCAAGCCTCTGTTGAGGTCAAGGCAACTCAGTCCCCTCTCTATCTAAATCTATAAATCAATTCAAGGTTGTTGCTGTTCGCTCCGGGTCAAGCTCCGGAGGTTAGGGGCAAACTCTCACCTATCCCCTAACTCAGAAGGCATAACCTAGACTAAGGTTCCCTCAAACTTCATCACTAGTCTCTCGGCTCATTGTGTGAAGGTGGCAACACTATAAGGACCTTATGGACAATGCACACTTGGGAAGAATCAAACGAATAACAAGAAAACACAAAACACAAAATATTACATGTAATTCAATACACGAGATCAAGTAGGCGATATAGAATAGAGGTTCCCATAGGATTCCGCCGATAAGAGTCTAGCCGGACATCCTGGGGATAATAGTTACAAGATAAGAAAATAATCTAGCCAACATAGTTCTCGCTAGAAAATAAACTAAGTGCAAAAACAAAAGTAGTCTGGCGCTTCGTCATCTTCCCCCCTTGGTCACGTCGTCCTTTTTCTCCTTTTATCCCCTCAGTGTCCTCTTTAGACCCTCTCTTGTGCTTTCTCAAAATTCGGAGGTGAGAAGAACTCGAAATCTACAAAATCCCCAAAATCTCAGCCAGGTGAGGGGTTAGCTCCGCAAAATCCGAGTGTTAATTATGGAAGTTACCCCGGTTCCTCAACTGCAACAAAAAAGGAAAGGATTTAAAATTTCAAATGTTCAAATCACACAAATCATCGAAATCTGTTAAAAACCTCTTTTATTAGTTCAGAATCGCAAACACCAAATATAGTTATGCTGAATATTCAAAATGCGGAAAATGAAAATAAATCAGCAGATAATGTTTACAAAAATGGAGTTCGGGGCAAGATTTTTGGAGGTTGGGTCAAGCTATTTAGGTATACCTTTTCCTGTCATCAGTTGTTATTTCTATCTCATCTGAATAATATTATTTTTGTTTTGGTTTAAATGTATGAATTGTCATTTTTACAATATGATTGGTCTAATGTTTTGAATGAGATTATGTTTGTATTCTATATAATCATTCTACATTAATGATTAGACTTATAATCAATAAGAAGGACTTTAGAATCTCTTTTAGAGTCACTCAATGCTCCTATCAAACTTTTACTAGGTTACTACTTCTTGTAATCCTTGATTCATCGAGCTCAAAGATAGCAATTAAGCTACAAGATAAAAACTCTGAACCGAAAGTCGTCATGGTATATCTAATGCATCATTGATTCATTATTACCGTTCATTATTAAGGACTTCACCTAAAGTGAGTGATACGTCCTTCCCTAAAGAGAGCATTTGTCGTGGCTTGATCCACCATTAATCATTGGTATTATGTTATATTGTTTGCATGACGTACCCTATAAGATTGAATTATATAATGATGCTTATTTTATTATTAATTTTAGAGTTATTTCAATTTTTCATCCAAGGCATAGATTCATTTTTTCATATGTAGTTTATCTCATTCATGTTGATCATTCTCTATTTAATGTCATTATTAGTGATGAAAATCCATGTTTAAACTAGTGAATGCAAGCAATGAACGTGTTTTATATTGTACCAAGCATATATATGAATTTTGATTTGATCAATAGTTCTTTTATTGAATTATTATACTGATATGCATCGAGAACAACTATTTGATTTAACTAATTTAATGGTGGATTCTAATTGAATTCATAATGATACGAACCCATTAGGGAACCTGTCCTAACGAACCACAAATAAGCGGAAGCGGAAAATAAGAAGGAATCATACGAAAACATGAATAAAAAAATGAAAATATCGACCAATATGCGAACTTATGCATAAGAATCAATATCAAATTGATAGAGTTTAAATGAATTGCAAAATAAGATATTACCTGCAATCCAAGTCGGAATTCACAAGGAACAAAGAAGATATCCTCTCCCAGAAAATCAGAATTCAATAAGACAACATGATATTATTCCCTTTCTTAGGGGTCGACCCTCTTATTTATAAGATAATGCTAAACCCTTTTCCTAGAAACTAAAAACCAAATAAGACCTAATGGGCTAAAGGCCCAAGTAGACTATCTAACAAGAAAGACTAATTATCATCATTTTGGTTTAATGCCAATTAAATATTTTGTACATATTCACAAGATGGTGTGACTGTCCTTGGTGACGTCAGATTGTATAATCGTAGCTTTGAAGTTCGCGTAGCTCCATATCCAAGTGTAATGAGTACCAACGGGGTGCTTCATAAACTTCAAAGATGGCATGTTGAAATATGGTAGGTCCGAATTTGACAATTGGTGATTTCGTGACACCTCCAAATTTGGCAGCTTCTAAATTGCATGTTCATATTGCATTAGAGGAATTAGGGCATAATGATGAATGATGATTGAAGAATTTATGATGATTAACTAAAGTACGATGAAAGGTAAGTTATGATTGATTAAAGTTAAAGTATTGATGAAAGAATGATGATTGATGATGTGGAGTAACTGATCTGTGGCCCTTGGCCATAACTTACTCTTTATATAAGGAAAGAAATGATGGGGTGATTGATATTTGACTCTCTAGCATAGCTCACTCCTTATGCAAGAAAGTAAAGTATGATAAAGATGATAAAAGAAAGTTAAGTCAAGAAAGAACGAAAGATATGGATAATTGATGTTTTTAGCTTTTATCATTAGTTTATTCTTGCATTTATTTATCATGTCAAATGCATATATTATTGCCTTATGTTATTAGGCGTTATAGCTCATGGTACTTTATTTTTCCCTTGCTTTGGATCCTAAAGTGAGTGATCTGTAGTGATAAAATGTTGATGGTGCATGCGGCGGTAGATGCTTGTGGTTATTGTTGTTTGCATATAATTTATTGGCCTTTAGTTATGATGTCTCTTAGTGTCTCTTATTTTAATCTTTCTATTGAGTTGTATTAGTTAACTTTGAGATAAATTATTTTATGTAGGACTTCCACATATTTTTTATTTTATGAAACTTTGATTTTTATAAGTTTTCTATTTTTCGCATTTTGTTGGCTGATAAAGAGTCAACTACAATGTCAAGATGTATATGTATGATGTCGTAGCGCTCTGATGCGAAGTGTGAGTTAAGATAGAAAAATGATCACAAGTTAGGGCATTAAGCCAAGGTCAAGCTTCTGTAAAAGTTGTCTTCACTTTAATTTTTAATATTTATAAACATAGCACACTCCTATCACTACAAGTATACGACAATTGTTGAGTACTTTAGGTATTGATCCACAAGGAAATTTTATTTTCACGCATTTGTTTCCACTTTTCCTCATACAAGCTCTCGCAGTTGGGCCTTGACACTAAAGGTCCAAGCCCAACCGGAATAGATGAGGGGTAATCAATTGAAAGTATATGTGAGTTTTCGGATTTTTAAAACAGAAAATGCAGAAATCAAAAGAAAGATAGTTCTAATAATGGGATGATACCAGAACTTTTGGTTCACCTCTGAATCTCACTCATTTGCTCTTTGACGTGAAATTATATGAAGTTGCCTAGACCCTTACACCACATATCAAGATAATCACGCTCTCGCGGTGATTGCTCTACCTTTCACCTTCCCGCTCTGGCGATGGAGGCTCAAGGCTTGACCAAATGTAATATGGCCATAGTCACACTCTTTCTAGGAGGAGAGCTCACAATCTTAAATCTCGATAAAAAGAATATAAATCTTGACACCCAAGTGACAGAGGGGTACCGCCTCTCAGCATGCACTGAACTCTTTTCCAAGGAGGACCTAAAGGTTCAGCTAGAGAGCTTTCTCAGGTCAGAGCATCACCCTGCTCTCGCAGCGGTAACCTAATCAGCAAGCCCTCACTCTCGTGGAGTATGCTCGCAGGACCGACTGAGAGATTTATTTCCCAAGCTACCTATCAAGCCTCTCTCGAGGTCAAGGCAATTCAGTTTCTCTCTCTATCTAAATCTATAAATCAATTCAAGATTATCGTTGTTCGCTCCGGGTCAAGGTTCGGAGGTAGGGGCAATTTATCACCTATCCCTTAACTCAGAAGGCATAGCCTGGACTAAAATTCTCCCAAGCTTTATCACTAGCCTCTCGACACACTTTGTGAAGGTGGCAAAACTATATGGCCCTTGTGTACAACAATGCGCAATTGGGAAGAATCAAACAGATGACAAGAAAACACAAAACACAAAATATTACACGCAATTTAACACATGAGATCAAGTAGGCGATATTGAAGATTATACTCAAAATATTTCAGAGCAGAATAGATAGAATAAAGGTTCTCCTAGGATTTCAGAGATAAGAGTCTAGCCGGACATTCTTGGGATAACAATTACAAGATAAGAAAATAGTCTACCCAATATAGTTCTTGTCGGAAAGTAAATTAAATGCAAAAACAAAAGTAGTCCGACACTTCATCGTCCTCCCCCTGCGCATGTCGTCTTCTTCTTCCTTATATTCTCCTCTGTGTCGTGCTCAGACCCTTTCCAATGCTTCCCCAAAGTTCGGAGTGAAAAAAAATTCAAAATCTACAAAATCTCCAAAATATTCAAAATCTCGACCAAGTGAGGGGTCAACTCGTCAAAATTCGGGGTGTCAATTATGAAAGTTACTCTGATCCCCCAGATGCGACAAAAAATGAAATGATTTAAAATTTCAAATGTTCAAACTGCACAAATCATGAAAATCAGTTAAAATCCTCCTCAAATTAGTTCAAAATCCCAAAATTCAAATATAGTTATACTGAATATTAAAATTATGAAAATGAATATAAGTTAGGAGAGAATGTTTACAAAAATAGAGATCGGAATAACTTTTTTTAAGATTGGGTCGAACTTTTTAAGTATATATTTTTTTGTCATCATGATCTCAAGAGGATATTTTATCATATGGTGAAGTGTGTTTTTGGGGACGTTACATTACATGTTTTGAGGTATTAGACATTCATGTGATTCTAGAATTTTGAATCTATGAAAGAATTTTTATATTTTAAATTTTGTGTTTTCGTCGACTTGTTAAATAGACAACATCAGTCACATTTCTTCTATGTGGTATCGTACAGATATTGTAGCATTTTCATGAGGCCATTCTTCCATGTGACGTGCTCTTAGGAGCGTTATACACGGAGGAAGATATGTTCTATGTTACTTTGAAGGAAGACATCTACAAATTTGATCTCACATTTCTTCTACAAGTTTAATCTCACCGTTAATTTCTATTATACTGATTCATATTAGATGCTGCGTCTATGCAGCATTTTGATCTGCTGCATTTTTCTTACCCTCTAAATAAATATTTTAATTGAAATATAATTTGTATTTTTGGTGTTATATTGTTGATATTAAAATTAATGGTTTTCTACAGGCGTGGAGCAAAAAAGAAAGGCTCCACATAGCTGAAGAGAGAAAGGTGAACTATATTTGAGTTAGATGACTCAATTATTAATTTAAATATTGGCTACTCATCTAATTACTTGATAATAATTGGTCCTTCACAAAAAATTAATTTGATTGGTAAATAATAGTTAGCTACTAATGATTAGAAAGTTAGGTATGTAGCAAATAAATTTAATAAAGATATTAAGTTTTTTGTGTTTACCAAGTTACTTTTATTACCAGCTTTTATTTGAAAAAAAAACTATTTAACCAAATCTATTAATATTCTGGGAGGATATCCGACGGGGCTGTCCTCCCAAAAATATTACAACCCCATTGACTATCCCAATTACATGATTAATTGAAACACAATCAATCAAATCTCTTCTGTCATTAATGATATTCTTCATTGTCCATGGGCATTTAGTATTCCTTTTTTTTTTAAAAAAAGTGTAAACTTAATTCGATTATAAGTATGAGTGTTTATATAAGGAGAGAAATATATTTTTTAAACTGAATAAATAAAAGAACATCTATATATATCACAATCATATATACTGTTTTCAAGAAAAATAATTTAATACTAAAGTTACTTCTCAGTTAATAGAAAATTGATAAAGAAATACTATAGATAATTTTATCCAATATATACAAAGTAGATAGTTTGTGTAACGCGTGACTGCTTTAAATATGTTTCCTCGTCAGACTCTTTAATTTTTTAAAGGATTGATGTTAACATAGTTTTAAATTAGATTTAATACCCTTTATAAATTAAATAAAAATCAAGCACACTAATTGAAAGAATAATATAAAGGAAGTGTAAATTTAATTGACTTTGCTTAAATATGTTTACGTAAGAAAGAGATAAAAAAAGGTTTTTTATTAACATGATTTAAAATGTGTGTTTAAAGTTTATTAACATAGAAAATAAGAAAATAACTGAAAAAATAAAAAAAATAAAGAGAGTGTAAATTTTTATTTATCTAGAAGTGAGAATATTGGTTCGCTTAAGTATATTTATGTAACAATAAATAAATAGATTTTCTAAAAACTCAGATAACTCAAAGAAAAATCTATTTATAGATTGGTAATTTCAAGAAACAACTTAATATGGATATTATCTTCATTTACAAAATTGATACTGTGGATAATACTTTATCCAATCTTTCTGAATTGTGGGACTCTTATAATTTTAAGTAGTTTTTATTATCATATGGGACTCTTTTATTTTTTTATAAAAGGATTAATATTAACATGATTTTAGATAGATTAATATTTAATGGTTTATTAAATTAAAGAAAAATTAAACACCCAAACCAAACATAAAAGAAGATTAACTATAAAAGTGTAAATTTAATTTGGCTAGAAGTGTGAGTCCTAATTCAATTTATATCGTGAGAGATAAATATTTTTAAGAACAAAATTTAATAAATAAAAAGTTATATATAGCATGTTATTCACTATTTTTTTCAAAAAGAGTTTATATAAATTTTTTTATTCATAAAAAATGTTAAAAATATTATAGGAAATTTTTTATTTAATTTATATACAAAATGAATAATTTTGTTTAAGGTGGGAGTCTATTATTTTTAAATAATTTTGTGCTACATGGAACTCTTTAATTATATAAGAGTCAATATTAACATGATTATAAATAAGATTTAATATTTAAAAGTTTATTAAAGTAAAGTGAAATTAAACATGCTAAAAAGCAACCACTTTAAAAAGACTCCTAAATCAAATAAAAAATTAATATTGTACAAATAATTATATCAACTTAGTAAACTTAAATTATATATATATATATAAGTTCTCTTACACGAGAAATAGGATACATTCAATCTGAAAGGTTTTCAAAGGTGATAGTTGTATCTACATTCCTAGCACAAATACATGGTCGCCAACGTAGAAAAAAAGGCAACGATCTAATGGGAAAACATAAAAAGGGAAGCGAAGAAAAAAAAATATCCTAATAAAAAAAGTAAAATAAACCAGAATTATACAGAACATAACAACTTTCACAAGGACAGAAAGGAAAAAAAGAAATGGATCAAAACAACAATTTTAAAATTCAAAGTGGACACCACAATTTTTTTGTCCACAAAGAATTAGCCGTTTAAGATGGTATATATTAAGAAATATGTGTTCTCTGTTAACCTTCACACCGCAATGCAGCAATCGGTATTGGACCAAGCAAACACTCAGGTAGAGTTCCATTTCGATAAAAAGGAAAATTCCACAACTTAAGATTATTTAGATGTAAAGTATCCTAAGCAGCATCTTAATCCCATTCTCTTCTATATATTAAGAAGGCAGCGCCACAGGCTAGATACTACCTAGAGAACTTCCATTGCCATATAATTAAGATTTCTACTTGTATATATACGAATAAACACCATTCAAGCACCTATACCTCATTGCTTCTACTTATAGATAAAGTTGTCTTCTATCTGGCAAATCTTCTCGTTTGTGCTGAGGTAACTCCTCTGAATGGTTCGCAGACTGGATATTTTTTCAACTACGGAGAAGCCCACATGAAGTAGTTACAGACAGCCCGCCTAGTGGCAGTCCAGTTTCCACAGCCAAAGAAGCATCTGCCTTGGGTCGGTCCAGGTTTGCGAACGACACACTTGCTGCTTAGAACACCACAGAAGCAATAATTGCACCTTTCTTTTCCACTAGGATCTATAAAGGGATGAAACTGGACTGGCCCAAATAGTTCCTTGGGCTTATGGCTTTGCTGGTTTTGATCAAAGAGAAAATCCCGGAATGATTGATACTTTATGGGGAAGTCCGTTGTTTGCCACATGAGTGAGTTGGTGATGGAGAACTTAATACCCTGTCGCATGAGAAATACAAGAAGGCGTGCAGTATTACGAGCATCATCAAGGCCGCAATGTGCACGACCTTCCCAGGTCAAGCCAGCCAACTGCACAGCGTCCTTTAGATTACAGCGGGCACCTCGAAATCTCTCCTGAAATGGAATCTTTAAGTTGATCCACCTGCTCAAAACAAGGGAACAATATTTGGATCAGTTTAAAAGCAGACATAAACAAGTTATGTCAACTGACATTTGTTTAGACAGACATGATAGAGTTATGCTACTGTATCCCATAAGAATATACTTATCACAAGCAGTGACAAAATTTAGATCATAAAGAAGCTACAAGTCTGGTGTCTCGTACCAAGCTTGAGACAGATATCAAAAGAACAAATTGGTTCAACTTTCCACATCTTAATAATTTAACAGAACCAAGAACAATGATGGACCTTCTATATCTGAGGAACAAACTGCAAACAACTAGAAAAAGGAATAACCTGCCGAGAAGAATAAATTACCATTTTAGAGAAAGCAAAGACTAAGTTGTTGCTCATGCCAGGGAAAACACTAACTGTATATGGGGAAAAACACTGCCAACTTCAGAAGTACTCTTTTTTTTTTTTTTGAGGGGCAAAAGGAAGAGTAGCAATGTCTAGTCATCCATGTATATATAGATATACATAAAGTGAAGGAAAGTGTACATGTGTGGGCTGTCAAAAATCTAGAGGTAAGGGACAAGTCATGTTAACTCTCCCCACTCTCTAGCCAAAAATCGGATGTGGTATACAATGTTCTCTATGTAGCAATCAGAAGTACTCTTTACATTCAATTAAAAGAAAATTCAATGCTGGGCAAAGTGATCATTACCTGTTAAAGTAGGGAGGCTTCCTAATCCTCTTAAATCTGCATTCAGATTCTAACATGACACGGCAATCCCAATTAGACCATGTGACCACGGCAAAGTTTTTGTGTTTGATTCCTTTGTCTTCGAGCCATTTGTCATGCATAAGTATAGCTTCGCTTAGAGGAACACCTCTATCTACCTGTAAGAACATAAAAGAAAATCAGGTTGTTTCTTTTCAACAAACGTTAATTAATAAATTATTAAGAATTGTGTTTAGTGTCATATTTCCCTAAAACATAAGCATAAAAACTTTCATTACCCTGATAGTTCTACTACAGGCTTTAAATTGATATTCGAATATGTACTTAAAAGTTTGAGCTAAGGTGACTATCCAGATCCCCAATATGGATTTCTTTGCAATCCTAAGTGTCAAGTGATACTATGCAAAACTCCTGAACCAAAAAAAAACATAAAACTCATTTATTTTAAAATTCTCAATTGATTTGATCTGATCTTAAGTTAAAAACACCCGGAGCATTAGAATGCGAGTTTGTATCAAAACAATTATGTTACAATGGGTGGTTCGGTAAACTAGACCATTAGTCAACCCTCATATTAAAACCAAAAAATTAAGGTCAAGGTAGAAACAAATGTACAATGCTGTCCTGTTATGTGAAGGAATGCAACAGTGATAAAATCCCTAAATCAATTACAAAATAGCATCAGCCAACAATGGCGAATTAGATGATGATGAAGATGATATTAATATACTGTGAAGAATAGTTAATCTAGTCAGGTGTAGCAAGTATTTCACATGTCGCCAGAAGAAACACATAAACAAAGTAATTACTGAAGAAATAACACAAAAGTCATAAATTTATAATAACCTGAATTTGCTGAATTCCAGTTAGCTCCTTGCAGAAATCAGTTAAATGTTGATGATACGCAGGGCGCACATATGTTTGAAAAGAAGCTTCCAATTGACCAGTTGTACTATTCACTAAAACAGATGGGAATTCAATTATCTCCTGTGGATGCGGATTCCTTTCCTTGTCACAAGTTGCCTCAAAGTCAATAACAACAAAGTACTGAAACTCTTGATCATGAACATCACATGAGTATGCTTGAGCAGAAAACATCTTGACTGGGGGCATATAATGAAATTTATTCTCAATAGGAGGGAATGGATAATCCTGGTTCAGTGGATAAAAATTGTTCTGGAAGCTGTTCATTTGGTTCTGTCGAAGCATTACAAAATCAGGATGCACATACGGTAATGCATATGCTTCCTGTCTGAAGAAAGGTCTGTTGTTGTAGACTTGATTTGAAGGTGCATATGCCTCCCAGGACACTGGATTATCAGCCTCCATAGATTCACCTACATGCCCATTCTCTCCATTTTTACGCTCAGGAAACCCTTGAACTGCATTCACACTTTCCTGAGAGTTGTAGTGTGATGCATTAGCTATGAGACACCCTGGGGATGCCTCATAGTTCTGCTGCATTGTGTCTGCATTAAGGAGAAAAGATGAGAAAATGTACAAGTAATAAACAAAAGATCTAGAGGATATGTACAATTCTTAACAAAAAACAGCAAAACGATTTTTGTTTAACAAAGTATGTCTCAAAGAGCTAATTCAAGGTTTTTCATCATACCATGGAAATTTCATAAAAGCAGGACAAAACCTTGAGTATCTAATAGATCAACGTAAGAATAGAACAACTGAAGAACCTTAATTTAGGTATCCAATAAAATCAGACGTGAGTCCTGATTTGGACATGACAGGCATACAACCCATCAAACATTTCAAATTTCAATCAGAATTTAGAAGTTAGAACCATATTAAATATTTCGTATTGAGAAGACATCAAATATTTTCCGGATGGAGTACTCAGAACATGTAAAGAAAAAATTTTCTCATGAAAGAAAAGGATGACAAGCACTTATGTCATCATGTAGAGATAAAGTTGAATTTTTTTTACAGAAAAAGTTTTTTTTTCAATATAACAAGAATCCAATCTTTGTAACTGTTACATTGGAAAGCGATTAAATGAGAGTCAACAATTTTAACAGAATAAAAATCCATCTGTACATGTCGGTGTTGCATATGCCTGCCCAAGTGGACCGCCATATGGACACTTTGAGGAATAGATTCTTTTGGCATGGCTGTGCCTCAGACAAGTCTGGGATTCACGTGATCTCTTGGAGGGAGCTTTGTCGCCCGATTTCACTAGGCAGGCTCAGGGTCCGGGATCTTCGATGGACCAACTAGACCCTCCTTGGGTTGCAGGGATCATGGGGCCTGAGTGATCTATGGAATCAGGTCTTTTTCGCATGCTACGGGAGAGACCTCTCTTGAGACTCCAGACCACGCCTTTAGCAGGGTGCATCGGCCTTCTGGCAGGGGAGATCCACCATCCTATCCTAGATGCGACGGTTCATTTGTGCCTCTTTGGACTTCGGGTCAAGCTTCTCCTTCAGGAATCATGAGTGGACGCTAGGGGTTACACTTGCGGTGGTCTATCCCAGACTCCAATCTCTATCAGCGCACTCGACGGGGACAGTGGCAGATTACTAGCCAGCTCAAGACCCATCAGGGGTGGCTCCTGGACTCCTACCTTTAGATCTGTCTTGTCTGATTGACGGGTTCGAGGACCTTCTTGGCCTACTCGAATGTATATCGAGGTTCCACTGGACGAGTCGAGAGCAGATAGTTGGGTATGGATTTCTGGCGGGTATTCAGCTAGGCGCATATACAGACAGTTGATACCGAGCGGGCGATCTCGGAGCACAGCATAGCAAACAATTTGTGTATTTGGCGATCACCTATGCCGCTCAAAGTCGAGATCTTTGCGTGACTTTTGAGACACAATAGGATCCTGACTAGGTCTTACAAGGCTAGATGGACACCACATGCAGACCCTTCATGTGCTCTATGTGGGGCATCTGTGGAGGACATTGATCATCTCTTTTTTGCTTGTCCCATAGCTTTAGAGACATGGCGGCTTAGGAGATTTTTGGGTGCTGATACCTCTGGGGCAGGGACATTTTGGGACTCATTGAGACCACGTGGTACACATGCCACATCAGGATGGCGTAGGCGTTGGACAATAGGCTTAGCTATCATGTGGTCGATTTGGCTACAGCGTAACCGCAAAATTTTTGGAGAGGAGAAATATGTTATGCAGAGAACATTGTACATCATGCTTCATATCTTATTAGTGAGTGGGGTTCTGGATAGTTTTTCATACTTTTGATTTCGAATCCTTTTGTGTGTGACTCTCCACACTAACTTGTACATTCTTTCTGGTTAATACAAATGGAGTGCTACTATAAGTTGTAGTCATCCTTTCTTCCTCTCAAAAAAAACCATCTGGACTGGACCAAACTCTTTTTTGAAAAGGGTGGGTAGGACCAAATTCTAATTACAAGGCCGACAAACAAATTTTCAGAAACCGGAAACAACAAAAATATTGTATTTATAACCTGAAGAGGGGGGGAGGGAGGGGGTGGGGTTAACCAAGTCTCTCAACTGGCTAGGCCTACTGTATTTTCAATGGTCATAACTGAAATCATAAAGAGATAGGTGTTTTATGGGTTTCCTAAAGGGTTTCACATGTTAAGGGGGAAGGGTTTAATTACCTACAATTGTAACAAAACTTGTAATGAAAAACATGCATTAGCGGAACATTGGAAATTGTAAAGAACCATAAACCTGGAACTAGATCACTAACTTTTAACTCCTACAAGTTGATATCATATCAGTGCCCCTTAAAATTTTGCCTTGTCCTATAAGACAAAAAAAGGTAAATTTTTTTATAGCTTTCTGCAGGTTTAGCGTCGAGGTGTCTAATTTGTTGTTTACCCTCTTTGGTATGAACACATGAGAGGAAAAAGAGATTTTGCAGCAGATCAGGGAAAAAGTTTTATTGTGGCAGAAACAAATGCTTGTCCCTAGATAATCTTGATACTTAGTGTGCCAATGAACCAAGAAAAAATGGTAGTTGTAAAACTTTTGGAAGTGTGTCAAAGATTTAGAAGAGAAGAAACTAAAGGGAGATGACTCTTGGGCATCTCAGTGGTCACCATTGCCTACCACTGGGTTCGGAGAGCGTATAGGTTATTTCTCTATGACTCTTTTCGTATAGAAAAACCACATGTTGGTTTTCAGATTGAACATGGCTTTTGGATGCATTCATCAACTTCCCAGTAATCCCTCATCCTACTTAGGAAGACCTCAGTAGACAATGTTCCGGCAGATCGTGAACGTGCGCAGACTTCTTTTGCAAATTATTGATGTTGGTGATATTCCTATACACATCTAGTTTGAATAATACTACATAAATATTCATTTGAATCTTGAAATTCAGAAGATCATAATTTCTAGTACTGCCCTCGCTAATTCTTTTCAATAGATAAGTGTGCAGTCACTATTGATTCAAATGAAGAGAATGAGAGCATCATTGTTTATGTACATAGAAGAAATATTATTTTTTCGAGAGATACATAGAAGCAATATCGACCTTAAGTTCCTTTGGAATGAAGTAGCGCCTCACCAAACTACATCTTGGTACGAGGATGTCATTTAGTGTGTTTCTACCATCACAAACTTTTAATTTCATTTTCTTTTTTGAAAGGAAGTTTCGTTTCTTGTGGAATAACTTCCCTCTGTGATATGCATGAAAATGTTTTCTCTGCAACGGATGCTGTTTCTTTGTGTTCTTTCCAGTATATCTACTACTAGGGAACCAATGATCTGTAATTGACTGCTAATGTTGATAGCTGTTGGGAAATTAGATCAGAGTGTGGATTTTGTGTTGGTATAAGATGACAGAATGGTAGGATCATTTTGGAAGTTTATGAGTAGGTGTTCTCATCTTAGTATCCTTGTTGCTCCGATGCCTAAATTTTAGAGGCTAGATTAGGAAATGGAAAGGGATTAAATGAGAGAGTTATGCAAAAATCTTAAACATAACAACTCCAATAAAACATTCTATGTGGATATTACCAAACTTCAAACACAAGGTTGATAAACAAATTTTCAAAAGTTGAAAACGAAGAACCCAGCAGTGTATTTATAACATGAAGGATTAGTTATCTACACCTATAACAAAACTAATAATGAAAACATGGATTAATATAACACTATGAGTTTTAATTACCCACTATTACTATAATCAGCCCAACATTTTCTTAGCTAGTACAAGTGGTATCATATCATTATCTTGTGATGCAAATGTGTTTTTTTGAGAATGTAAACGATGCATGCCAGGTGCATCCATCCAACTTTATTAATAAGACTTTCAGATTACATCAAAGTTTTACAATGTTACAGATCAAGCAACGCCCAATCTCTCAACAAACATTTTGCCATAAGTATGTGATGCACATGTGTCAGCTTTCAAGTTGTCAACCTAATCTTTGATTATAGGAGGAAAATTCTCAACCCTCTAAAGAGCGACACAATATCAAACATAAAAACAAGTGACGGTACTTTATAACCCTACCCATATATGAATAGCAAATCTCCCGCATTAACATGTGAAGCATCCATATATTAATCAGTTTTTTTCTAATGAATGTCCCTGCATTAAATGAGTTTATCTGGAATCTTTAATTAATTATTGCTTCAACAATCATAACTATAAACCATTGTATAAAAAATGATGTCCTGGCATGTGCTCTCACCTTACTTTACCTAATCTTGCTGATGTGGAATGAAAGCGCAAAACCAAAGTGGGTGCATCTTTCATCAAAGACTTAGAGTTAGAAGAATATACACTAGACTCACCTTCTTTTTTACTTTTATTGAAGGGTAAAAGGATGACTAGAAAAAGGCCATCCTCCACGTGTGCATATACATGACTAGAAAAGGATGACTACATTTTATCTCAAGTTAATCTCATGAAAAAAAATGGAACTCTTCTCTCTCAAAAATAAAAAAATGGAACTCTTCTCTCTCTCAAAAAAAAAAAAAATGGAACTCTTTCAAGAGAAACATGTGAAAGGAAAACCTTATTCATCACAATCCAATCTAATAGAAAAAGGGATGTACTTATGTGACATTTTCACTAGCGGTCTCTCAACTTTGGCCTTGTCTTATCTTTATGTCGAAGACCATGAGATGAAATAATACACACTATATTCGATCTCAGTTCATATGCTTTTTTTTAAATAGTACTTTTATTTTAAACATTTCTTATTTACAGATGTTATTTAGAGAAAATTTTACGTATATATATGATATCCACATGAATGCAGTGAAAATTACTTTCTATTCATATACCTCATGGTCCTAACTAGACTAAGTCCTAGGAGTCTAAGGAAACAAAGATAGAAAAGGGAAAAAATATTTGAACCAAGTTCAAGTAGCACAAGGAATAATACTTCTACTCCTAATTGTTATAGGAATGACTCTTAATTGTAGTAGGAATTATTTCCCAGTCATTCGTGCTAGTAATGTTTTCCTTTATCTTCAGTTGCAATTTATAGATGTTCAATTGTCTTTCCCCTTAATCAAGATACCAAAATATCCAAGGCATGTATTGGCATTTAATTCCCTCTTAACTCTAGATGCACAATAACCATTTTTGATGTACCACTCAAGGTTGTTAAGTTCGAGAGTTTAAGTAGATTCGTTTTCTCTCTTGTAAACTCGTATCGTAAATTCGTATCGTAAACTCGTAGAGTTTATGTTCCAAACAAATTAAATTATACAATAATTAATATGCATCTACAATATAAAATTATGTGCATATTTAAGATCAAATATATAAAAAATAATATTTTGCATTAATATGACATAAATATAAAGGAATAAAAATAAAAACTATTACTTCTAACTACTGTGTAACTAACAACTTTACAATTTATTAAGTTAAAAAAAGTAATGAAAGATAAAATTGCACTAAAGTTGGTTGCAATAATTTCAACTCATAATATATTATCTGTGAACATCACTCTTAATTATTAATAAGGTTAGTTAAAACAAAATATCTAATATTTAAGAATATTTTATTATACAAAATGAAGAGTCGTGCATATTCATATAGAATCGTACAAACTCGTAAAATCGTATAAACTCTATAAGAGTCTATAAGAGTTTACATAATTTTCAAAATTATTTTTTAGTAGAATCTAAGAGTTTAAGTTATTTAAGAGTTTATGCCGACTTGACTCGTTTTGTTTACCTAAACTCTTAAACTCGTAAGAGTTTAAGAGTTTGACTCGAGAGTTTGACAACCTTGGTACCACTGCTTTTCAACAAAATTCAATTTCAAAAACTTGTAATACATTTTTTTATTTAAAAAGTGGAAAGTAGTTTTAGTAATTTTGTCGGGGCACACACTTATACAGTGTCTCTTTAATTAACTCATAGGTATTAATAATGGGAAATGGAATTGAATAACATGTATGAAGACATTCATGAGAAACTTATTTTTAAAAAATAAGACAATACTCGTGACTAACGAACAATTAAATGCTACTTGTTATCAATTTGAAGAATCACTATTGTTGCTACATTTTTTGTTCCACCATGTTAAACAACATTCAAGAGCCTTCAATGATGTCATATATGTTTGAAGCAATGATAACAGGTTCCCAGGAGATGTGGCTTGTAACAAGCCATCTTAATCTGTTAAGCTATACTATATTTTTTTCCCCAGACAGGTTCAAAACAAATAAGAATTTATGAAAGTAGGCGTTAAAAGAGGTTCAGTTTGACACTTCAAAGTTTTACTCACTAACATATGTTTGATAAAGTTCAGTTCACCACAACCTATTGCCACACCAAAAGCAAAATCACAAGAAAAGAGCCAATGGAAGTGTAAAAGGATGAAACTTTCATGGTAACCAAGAGATTCATGATCTAGAACAGAATGCCGTATCTGAAAACATACATGAGGTGGAACGAGGAGTTTTTAAATTCTTAAAAGATCTGATCTACAGAGAGACTAGTCAAGCGCTTCCTTCAAAAGATACTACCTTTACAACAGAAAATCGATTAGAAACATGGAAAGGCACAACTTTACTGCCAAAAATCGCATCGAGATCCAATCTGTACAATTCTAACCCAATCAATAGACCCAACAAACAACAATGCGACCGGAATCCACTCTCTAGGAACCGAATTCCCGCAACCCCAAAAGATCGACCGCCAATCCATCACAAAATTCAGATATTTCTAACAAAAAAGAGAGACAAAAAAAACACAGCAACTCGGAGATCGGGAACTGACCTTCAAGTCCGGGATCAATCATGATCGCCGATGAAGTGATGTCGTTCAAGCACACGGATCAGGCGACGCTCCCCATCTCCACTCGACCTAAAACCACACAAACGGCAGCAAAATATTATCAGAAAACGACGTTACCAATGGGAGGGGGGAAAGGAAACGATCTGGGATCAAGAAAACGTTCAGAAATCGATGGGAAAAATGGGAAAGTTGCGATCTTTCTTTTTATTCTTACATGTGCGTGGGGGAATCGGAGGGGGGGAGGAGGAGGAGGAGGAGACGATGATGGCGAAGCGCGAGCGAGCGAACGGTGTCTCGAACTCGGTCTCTTTCTCTCTCCCTCTCTTTTGTTAATTATGTGAGAGAGAGAGAGAGAGAGAGAGATAGAGAGAGAGAGAACCTATGTGCATTCAAGATCCCGAACCAAGATATGGAACAGAAAACACCGAGTTCGTCCACTAGGCTCTTTTAGTATCGAGATTGATTACACGAGTTTGTTACGAGGCGACTCTTTTACGTGTTGCCTTTGGATGAGCCCACAAGAAGTGGGTCCCAAGCCTTTGTGCATGTAGCCAAGAGCAGACGCCATACCTGTCCCACAATTATTGGCTTGACATCGTGCTTGGTGTTTTGAGGCAACCGCAGTGGAAATAAACGTGGGGCCCAAGCAAATGGTTTCCGCACAACGGTGAACAGTAAATTTTATCGGTTCTCTACGTGTCGATAGTCTAGTGGTTCCAATATGTGTATCTTGTGTAGGAAATCCAGCAGGAAGTGAAGGATGATGCGTGCCCGGCGTCGTGTTTGGTGAGCATTCTTCGAATGGCGTTGGATGCGCTGTAGATTATATCGGACGGTAGTTGATATGTAATGAGCACGCCTGATATAATTTGGCAAGACATAGGTGCAACGGCATGGGTGGTAGGGACACCTCAAATATCCAATCAAGCCGCATACTATGTTATGTTTATGTCATTTCAGGAAAAAATTAATTTGGCTTTTAGAGATTGTTTGGTGCATTCCTAAATTTTATTAATCGATAATTTAGATCATCACTAAAATAAATTATCATTTTATAAATTATCGCTAATATTATATTATAACATTTAATAAGTAACAATAATATAAATTATAATTTAAATTATAAAATAAAAAATTATTAAAATACTCTCCAAAATTGTTGAATTAAAATAAATATAAACAAAAAGAAAAAATAAAAAAAGTGAGTTATGTCAAAATATTAGTATATTATCATCCCATTTGTAAAATAATTAAAAAAATTAGAAGAGAATGTTGAAAACTATTATTTCGTAAAATATTTTTTTTAAAGTTCGGTTGAAAGAATAATTTTATCAAAATGCATGTCATTTTGTTGGTAATATGGAAAGACACCTTTCATGGGTGCTAACTTCATTATTAGTGAGGTGGTAATTTAAATTATCAAAGAAATAAAAATCACCGGTAATTTGTTGCAGTCAAACGTGGTAACATAGTGGACCCTTAGAATTTTAAATTAAATAATCGGTAATCTATCTGCATTACCTCATACCAAACGCCCCTTAGTACTTTTGTATGTCTAAAATCCATAATTTCTTTTATTTGAGCTTTAATGATCTCACTTATAAAAAAATTAGTAATCTTAATATGTTATTATTATAGTAATTGCATTAGATAATTAGAGGCAATATGTAGACCTTACAATCGAGTCGCTATCATAATATGACATTTTATTTTTCGAATCTAATATAGTTATGTAAATTTATAATATGTATGTGGCACACTATTTTGTTGCTTATATTATAATTTTTTAATATACCTTAGAATTCATCTAGGAATAAACTAATAATCTTTTTTTAATGATGTAAAAAGAATGTAAAAGAGCAGGTCATGGAAGAATACATCTCTTTTATGATTTATGTGTGTCTTTTTTATCTATCAAGATATATTTTAAAATTATGCAGGTCAAAGGGAAAAATATATCAGTAAGTTTGTGTAAGGCCCCAAGATGATGATGAGAATGAAAGTTAGTCCCACATGGACAAAACACGAAGGTGGTCATGAGCTTATATGTAACATCATCCCTTATCATTCAAGACGCGTTTTAAATTCGTACGGACCGGGCCCAAAGCGATGCGAAACCCGGAGCGTACGGCCGGGCCGGACCGTGAAGGACGATATGAAGGCCGTAACGATCGTGATACATCACGGGCCGTGACATACGATGAAGATATTGATGCTGACATAGTAAAATAATAATTGACGGATGTGAAACTCTAACTCTAAATGACCATATTGATTGATTGAATATTGATGTGATTGTATTGATTGATTGAATATGAATTGATGAGCGGTGTAGATTTAGATGTCTAAACATGAACCTAGCTGAAATTATAATAAGACAAAATATGTAAATGATTGTGATTGAATTGATGCATGAAGAGGAAAGCCCCAACGGACTTGGAGAACAAAATTTAATCCTATAAGGGTTATTGATGTTTTCTTAATTGTTATTGAGAATAGGCTTTAATCCTATAAGAGTTATCGGTGTTCTGAGTTATTGAAAAATGGCAGACTTTAATCCTATAAGGGTTATTGGTGTCCTTGGTTATTAATAGAGAGAGTAGACTTTAATCACCTGAGGGTTATTGGTGCTCTCTCTGAGTTTAATTGTTATTGAAGGGTCTCGGGTTGACCTATAGCCTAGCTAGCCATATTGGCCCCGGATCGCTGGAATCTTCATGTACTAATAATTGAAAATTGATTGATTGAATGTAATTGATAGGAAATGATCGATTGAAATGAAGAAAGACAAAATAATAGTCCTATTGAGATATTGAAAATTACTATTAGATATTGATATTGAAAGGTAAAGCTAAAGGCCAAAGGTAAAGAACGATCCCCTATTGAGATATTGTTAATTGTTAAAGCTTATTGTCAACTAATGTTTCCTTACGTATTGATTATCTTATTTATGATCATTTACATACTGAGTGTCCAAACTTACGAGAGGTTCATCTCCCCTACAAATTTAATTTTGTAGGCAAATATGTTCAAAAAGATGGTGATGGCGCAACGACAGCGTGATGATGTTCATGATGAGGTGACTTGCACATGGCATAGGTTCTGGTATTGGCTTCCACATTGATGGACTCATAGTGTTGACCAGTGGATTGGTCAAAGTATAGTCAAAGATGTAAGTTGGTAACGTCTTCAAGTCTATATTCTGCCAGGTGGCGAGGTGTGAATTTGGGGGTGTTACAGTTTGAACATTACATCTTTTATTTGAACCACTTTATTGTTATGGCTAACATCCAAAGTGAATAATATCTTATGTCTTAACCGACTTCGCTTGCAAAAATGGAAGAGACATAGACCATGTCAAACTAGGACAAAGAACTATGTTGCGCAAAAAGATTGGAATCCAAATTTTAATTGATTTAAAGTCCTAATTCAATTATGTTTTAACCTAATATGAAGTTCTAGGATCATCTTTCTAATTTTTTAGTTCATGAATTTTTCTCAAGGGTTATTATTTTCTTCTTGCAATCATCATAGAGTCTCTCTCTCTCTCTCTCTCTCTCTCTCTCTCTCTCTCTCTCTCTCTCTCTCCCCTCAAATTCCAAGGGCATCAAGAAACAACATCAACCATAATACGAGCAGAGGAGAAGAGGATTAGGAGAGGAGGAACGTTAGGGGTCTCAACAACAATAATATATCGACAAAGAAGGTGAAGCACACTAGGTTTTCACCCTTAATCCGAATAGTTTATTGCCATGGATATGGCTTTTGGATTTATGTTTAGCATTCTGTATGATAGTATGATTCAGATATTATTATACGATAGTTTCTACATGGAATCTTGGATTTGATAAATCAAAAGGAGGAGAAATTGAGGTCGAATAGTTGAACAGTTCCCCTCGGACACGACTCACATTCATAAGTGATAAAACCTTAAGGCTGTGTCGATTGTGTAAAGTGACCTAGGTGATATCGGACACGACCCGCGTCATTCCAAGCGTGGAGATCATGTTTCATGTTAATGTAATACTTGTTGATTAGGGCACGATCCAAGCCGCGTCAGAAAGATGTATCCTCGACGTGACCTATGAACATGTATCGTGTTCCTCTAAAGTCATTCTTTGTGCGACCTTCTTCATGCCATCTTATAGATAAAGCTATTTTAAATGAAGTATAAAGTCACTTTAGTCAAAGTACTAACGAAAAATACTGTAAAACTTTAGCAGACTTTTCTTTATTTGATTTGGTAGTATTCTCATCTATCATGTCATCACTTTCATTATCTTTACCGCTTGTCCATCTCGAACCCCCGCATACATGAGAAGAATCTTCATTTCTTTTACCTCGTAGTAACATACAATCATTTGGACATGAATGAATTTTTTCATATCCAACATTTCATGCTTACGTGATATTCCACCATAATTGGTTCATGAGAAATTTTATTGTAACATTTTTGACATCGACAAGATATCCTTTCATTAATTAAAACATTTTCTTTGGCAAATTTCATAAAAGATTCTGCACCTTTGATATAAGGAGGATGTGTTTTTGACTTTCCTATCCAAGACTTATCCATTGATAATACTTTGTGTTGTAAGAAATAAATCTATGTTAAGCATACTATATAAGAAATAAACCTTGGGAATAAAAATGTTATCAATATATATTAATCATAAAATATGGTATAGTTACAACTTGTAAAGTGCATGCATCAAATAAAAAATAATAGTAATAATAATAATAATAATAATAATAATAATAATAATAATAATAATAATAATAATAATAATAATAATAATAATAATAATAATAATAATAATAATAATAATAATAATAATAATAATAATAATAATAATAATAATAATAATAATAATAATCATGCTTGAAATTAATAAATAATTTTTTATTAATATCACCATAGCTGCATGGCACTTTGTTGTGATGCATTTGTCTAGTGTGATATTCAGAATCGGGTTAGCACTATCTAAGAGTAGGGTTGTGACAGCTTCAATGCAAGACTGTGAAATCTTAATAGACGAGATCAAATTTTAAAAAGTCCTAGACAACACAACATATTCTACAAGTATACAAAACATCATGTGCAGTACGTAGAGTATCGAATCCACAGGGAGGCGAAAGTAATGTTCAAGAAATAAACATACGACACAAAACGAAAATAGTAATATAAATGTTGTGATCTGGACTAAGAACATGAATACATATTATCTAATTTTTATGGATTTTTAATATGATTGTGGAATTAAGATAAGATAACTAGAAGCCACGACTAAGCAGATAAGATAACAGCAAAGATGTGAAGAAACTCTAGAGCTAGCAGATTTCGGAGATGATGAATTGGATCAACATTGACATATAAGGGTTAAAATACTAAATCTGGTTTCGGTGAAGAGAGGAATTATGGATTCCTTTTCAAAAGATCTAAATCACTCTCCCCCTGCAGTCACACGGCTAGGATTGTGAAGAAGTCTCAGAACCTTCTAGGATAGTCGAGTGGTTGCAACCGAACTGAGGGTCTTTCGACATACATTTCATGCATCACGGGGCTGCAGACCTAGTGATGGAGCGCGCCATACAACTACGTGTAAAAATTGGGATGGTTCGTCCTCCAACGTCCCAAACACTAAGGGTAGTAAGAAGGGTTCCTTGCGATTGCAAGGGTTGAAATCGCTATTGACTATGACTCAAACACAGTTCATTAGATACAGAAGTACCGCAGCCTCCTGTCTTCACGAACGCCTTCGGTCAAGGATGTATCGTTCGACGAAGAACATGAGTATCAAGAGTAAAGATCCAACAGATTTCAATCACATCCAATCTCAAGAAAATCAAAACTCTTCACTACAATCGATCCAGTAACAAAACCGAAAGTTGAGTCTATAGAATACGAAAACCAAAAATAATTCAAGCAAATTCAAAAACCAAGATAGAAATCTAAATCCATCATCTCCTACTGCTAATTATAGATTATCCTATTAGTTACAACACATGTTCATCGAATAACAAGAGAATAATGTTTAGAAGTTCTCATTGTTTCCTGATGTCGATTCAATGTAGCATCGATATCGTGCGTCATCTTCTCCGGCGATGTTGTCCAGGTATGATAGGTGATCTCCTTCCGACGATGGTGGAATGATAGTGCGCGATATGAAGATGGAATGATTCGCCTTCGGAAGATGCCTTCTCTTGCCTTAACTGGTCCTTTTATACTAGTGGCCTCCATGTGACAGGTATTCTTCTGTCCAGACCTGAATTATTCTCTTCGGATTCGTCTCTTATGTACTGACAATTAGGAGCTAGCAGATTCCTTTTCATTTTTGGCATCTTTTGTCATCAAGCGATTCCCTCGTGCAGGGTTATGATCCATATCAGTGGGGTGTGAAGCTTCGTCTTCTGAAGTCCCTAAAATAGAGGATCAAAGCAGCATCAAAACATCCTAAACATATAGAATGACAATGTTAAGCTCATAAAGGTGCATGCTTGATAAAAATTGGAACTTAGCAAACAAATGAGACTCGAGCTTCACAAAAAGGTGTAGAAACAGTATGAATCAAACTCAAAAGGACCTAAAAATGTGCACTTGATGCGATGAATCAAACATCTCTGGACTTGAACCTTTGCTTGTCCTCAGCATATGAATTACGATTAAGGCAATGACATTTACAAATGCGAAGACCACAGCGTAGGTAACAAGCCATACTTTTAAAAACCAGAAAATTTTCAAGAGTACACTACAATTGACTCAAACTAGATTGATAGAACTGCACCTAAGAATCATTGAAGCTCTAACTAAATGCGACATAGAGTCATAACCTCATAGTCTGCATGTCACACCCACTCGTTAGGCAAAATAATTATTTTTCAAATCATGACCAAGATATCCTTCTTCCTTTTCTCTTTATTTCAGAGCATACTTTTTCAATATTTTTTCCTTTCCTTTCCCTTGCCTCTCACCTTTTTTTAAGATACAGGGGTGTGAAAAGTAAAAAGAGAGTCTTCCCTTAGCTTATCCTCACGTTTTCTTCCGAGAATACTCGGTGAGGAAGCTAAGAGTGCTGCAAAACATCATACTCTTGACTCTTCCAAGTGGAAGGTCAGAGGAGTAGTTATTTGGAGGTGAGAGAAGTTCCTCGTAGCATTATCCATCCCTTTCTTATGAGAATACTTAGGTAGGTGCCTAGGGTGCTAAAAAGCATATTCTTGACACTTCCAAGTGGAAGGACAGAGGATTAGTTATTCAGGAAAAAGAAAAAAACATACAATGGCAAGGGGCAAGGAAAGCTTAGACTTATGCTCTTTTGTGGGGTCAGTTACTTGGCAAGGTGATAAAATTCTTGAGCCTAAAAAGCAGTGGTGTGATAAGCAGACATGTTTAGCGGATAGAGCTTTTGGTTCAGAGGTGCAGACAATCAATTCTAGTAATTATCAAGATGCAGTGATACGATAAAAACTAATACTACACATGGCTTGGACCTAGTACTGCATTAATTCAAGAGTTTGAGGATAAACAAGTCAAGCCAAGCCATAGTGTATGCAAGAGCATGTATGCAAAAACTATTCCAACTACAAAAACAAAAACTTTCGGACAAGACAAGTGACAAGTGATAGGGTATGATAACAAGTGTTCCAAGGTGTGAGACAACAACAGTGACAACAACAACAACAACAAGCAGGCAAAATTTGAGACTAGGAGCAGATGACATGTATTCAATCAAAACTTCAAAAATTTCATGGTATGATTATAAAACTAATAGAAGAGTTGGATCATACCATGACCCTCTCTGGACTTAATCCAACACTATCCTTAGTGTCGTAGCCAAGCCACGGAGAGTGGCCACTTAGGTGGAAGATGTAGGATCTGATGGCACCAAGGGGGGGGGGTGAATTGGTGTATTAAAAATTTTTCTACTTTGACTCAATTAGGTTAGTTAGATTAGCGGAAGCATACACATACAAATATGGATAAGTAGAAGAAGAAGGAAGCAGAAAAACAAACAAGCGAACAAACACCAAAGTTTGTTGACGAAGTTCGGCCGAATTCCTGGCCTACGTCCCCGCTCCGGTCTTCTCGAACTTTAGACATACGGAGATCATTGAACTCCTTCTTCAAGGGCGAAGGCTCCTTTACAACTTTCTCCTTTCTTTTCTAGAGGACAAGGAGACAACCTCTTACAGTTCGCTCACGAACTCACACTCCCTTCTATACTGGATTCTTCACTCGAATCACAGAAGGGGAACTAAGGCTTTCTTTCGCTCAAGCTCTCACTAGTTAATTTGCCAAAGTTACTTTCCAAGACTCTTGGGATTACAATATATACTCTGCACAAACAACCTAATCTGTCACTAAAAAAACTAGTCGTTAATGCAAGTACATAACACTTCACCTACCCCTCGGTCGCCCACTGCTCCTGCCTCGATCGACTGCTGCTCTGGTGAAGTCTCCACTTGAACTGCCATCTGGTGCTTCGGTCGCTCACCGCTCACCCTCGGACGTCCGCAGTTCAAGTGTTGAAGCCTTTGTCCCTCAGTCAAGCTCCTTCGGTCGTCCGCCAACTCTTTGGCCGACCAATCTTGACTTGAGTCCAAATCTTCAACCTGTCTCTGGTCGTCCACTGATTGCACCTCAATCTTCTCGGACGTCCACTCTTCGGTTGAAGACTTCGGTCAAGACCCTTCGGTCGCCCGCGCTTCAACTTCGGTCGACCGATCTTAACCTCCTCTAGCTTCCACTCATCTCTGGTCGTCCGCTGATTGCACCTCAATCACCTCGGATGTCCACTCTCGAGTGAAGCCATCTGTCAAG